>CAUYPK010070598.1:0-15847 GCA_963574355.1 Loris lydekkerianus
CCAACCAGTTTACCCAGCACCATTTGTTGAATAGGGAATCTTTTCCCCACTGAGTGTTTTTAATTGGCTTGTCAAAGATCAAATAATTGTAAGTAGCTGGATCCATCTCTTGGTTCTCTATTCTGTTCCAGACATCTATTTGTCAGCTTTTGTGCCAGTACCATGCTGTTTTGATCACTATTGATTTATAGTAGAGTCTCAGGTCTGGTAGCATGATTCCTCCTGCTTTGTTTTTATTGCTGAATAATGTTTTGGCTGTTCAAGGTTTTTTTCTGATTCCATATAAATGAAGTATTATTTTTTCAAGATCTTTAAAGTATGACAATGGAGCTTTAATAGGTATTGCATTAAAATTATATATTTCTTTGGGCAGTATGGACATTTTCACAATGTTGATTCTTCCCAGCCATGAGCATGGTATGTTTTTGCATCTGTTAACATCTTCAGCTATTTCTTTTCTTAGAGTTTCATAGTTCTCTTTGTAGAGATCTTTCATGTTCTTTGTTAGATATACTCCCAAACATTTCGTCTTCTTTGACACTACTGTGAAAGGAATAGATTCCTTGACTGTTTGTTTGACTTGGTTGTTGTTGGTATATATAAAGGCTACAGATTTATGGGTGTTGATTTTGTAGCCTGAGATTTTGCTGTATTCCTTGATCACTTCTAAAAGTTTTGTAGTAGAATCCCTAGTGTTTTCCAGATATACGATCATGTCATCTGCGAAGAGTGAAAGTTTGATCTCTTCTGACCTTATGTGGATACCCTTGATCGCCTTTTCTTCCCTGATTGCAATGGCTAAAACTTTCATTACAATGTTAAAGAGCAATGGAGACACTGGGCAACCTTGCCTGGTTCCTGATCTAAGTGGAAATGATTTCAATTTAACTTCATTCAATACGACATTGGCTGTGGGTTTGCTATAGATGGCCTCTATTACTTTAAGAAATGTCCCTTCTATACCAATTTTCTGAAGTGTTCTGATCATGAAGTGTTCTGATCATGTTGGATATTATCAAAAGCTTTTTCTGCATCAATTGAAAGAATTATATGGTCCTTATTTTTAAGTTTGTTTATGTGTTGAATTACATTTATAGATTTACGTATATTAAACCAGCCTTGAGACCCTGGGATAAATCCGACTTGGTCATGGTGTATAATTTTTTTGATGTGTTGTTGGATTCTGTTTGTTAGGATCTTATTCAGTATTTTTGTATCAATATTCATTAGTGATATTGGTCTCTAATTTTCTTTTCTAGTTTGGTCTTTCCTTGGTTTAGGGATCAAGGTGATGTTTGCTTTGTAGAATGTGTTGGGTAGTATTTCTTCTTTTTCTATACTTCGGAAGAGGTTTAGTAATATAGGTACTAGTTCTTCTTTAAATGTTTGGTAGAATTCTGTCGTAAAGTCACCTGGTCCTGGGCTTTTTTTTTTAAGGAGGATTTGTATAGTTGATGCTATTTCAGAACTTGATATAGCCCTGTTCAAGATTTCCACTTTGTTCTGGCTAAGTCTTGGTAGGTGGCGTACTTCCAAGTATTGGTCAATTTCTTTCAGATTTTCGTATTTCTGAGAGTATAGTTTCTTGTAATATTCGTCAAGGATTTTTTGAACTTCTGAGGGGTCTGTTGTTATTTCATCATTACCATCTCTGAGTGATAAAATTAGAGATTTGACTCTTTTTTTCCTGGTTAGTTTGGCCAAAGGTGTATCTATTTTATTGATTTTTTCAAAAAACCAACTTTTGGATTTATTGATCTGTTGTATAATTTTTTTGTTTTTAATTTAATTTAATACTAGTCTGATTTTGGTTATTTCTTTTCTTCTGCTGGTTTTGGAATTAGAGTGTTCTTTCTTTTTCAGTTGCTTAAGATGTCCCATTAAGTTATTAACTTCCTCTCTTTCCGTTTTCTTGAGGAAGGCTTGCAGTGCTATAAATTTTTCTTTTAGGACTGCCTTTGCAGCATCCCAGAAGTTCTGACAGTTCGTGTCTTCATTATTGTTTTGTTCCAAAAATTTGGTGATTTCCTTCTTAATCTCATCTATAATACATCTATCCTTCAGCATAAGGTTATTTAGCTTCCATTGAGTTCAACTTTTATTCCGTGATGGTCTGAGAAGATGCAAGGAATGATTTCTATTTTTTAAATTTGCTGAGGTTATATTTGTGGCCTAGGATGTGGTCAATTTTGGAGTATGTTCCGTGGGCTGATGAGAAGAATGAGTATTCAGTTTTGTTGGGATATTATGCAGCTTTAAAGAAAGATGGAGACTTTACCTCTTTCATGTTTACATGGATGGAGCTGGAACACATTCTTCTTAGTAAAATATCTCAGGAACGGTAGAAAAAGTATCCAGTGTACTCAGCCCTACTATGAAACTAATTTATGGCTTTGACATGAAAGCTCTAACCTGGTTATAACCTAAGAATAGGGGGAAGGGGGAAAGGAAGGGGAGGGGGGGGAGGGGGCTGAGGGAGGGTGATTGGTGTGATTACACCTGTGGTGCGTCTTACAAGGGTACATGTGAAACTTGGTAAATGTAGAATGTAAATGTCTTAACACAATAACTAAGAAAATGTCAGGAAGGCTATGTTAACCAGTGTGATAAAAATGTGTCTATAAAACCAGTGTATGGTGCCCCATGATCTCATTATTGTACACTGATATGATTTAATAATAAAAAAAGAAATGTTCTGTAGATGTCTGTTAAGTCCAGCTGTTGAATTTTTAAGTTTAAATCTAAAATTTCTTTGCTTAGCTTCTTTTTGGAGGATCTATCCAGCTTGCTAAAGGGGTGTTAAAATTTCCAACTACAATGGAACTGGAGGAAATCAAGTTGCTCATGTCGGTTAGAGTTTCTCTTATAATTTGAGGTGCATTCTGGTTTGGTGCATAAATATTAATAATTGAAATATCACCATATTGAGTATTACCTTTAATAAATATGAAGTGTCCATCCTTATTTTTCCTTATTTTGGTTGGTTTAAAGCCTATTGCGTCTGTGAACAGGATTGCAACGCCTGCTTTTTTCTGCTTTCCATTTGCCTGGAATACAGATGACCATCCCTTCACCTTGAGTCTATATTCGTCTTTTAATGTAAGATGCGATTCTTGGATGCAGCAGATATCTGGCTTGAGTTTTTGTATCCAATCAGCCAACCTGTGCCTCTTTAGAGGACAATTTAAGCCATTCACATTAATTGAGAATATTGATAAGCCTTTCGAGAGTCCGGTGGACATTTTTAATCCTTTTGCGACTGTGGAAGTTGGGATTTGATCAAAATTTTCTGGGTGGGTTTACTTTTGTGTTGGAGGATTATGCTTGTCTTTATGGAGGATAGGTCTGAGAATATCCTGGAGAGCTGGTTTAGTTGTGGCAAATTTCTTCAACATGTGAATGTCTTTAAAGTATTTAATTTCTCCATCATAAATGAAACTTAGTTTAGCTGGGTACAGGATCCTGGGTTGAAAGTTATTTTGTTTTAGGAGATTAAAAGTCGATGACCATGCTCTTCTAGCTTGAAAGGTTTCAGCAGAGAGATCTGCAGTTATTCTAATATTCTTCCCCTTGCAGGTAATGGTTTTCTTTTGTCTGGCTGCTTTCAGAATTTTCCCCTTCATATTAACTTCAGTGAAAGGATTGTTAGCTTTTTGTTGTTGTTGTTGATTTTTTATACTTTTTTAGTTCTTCCCTGCTATCCTTCCTTGCTTTGCCCTCAGACAACAATCTTTCTGTCTCCTTTCTATTATTATATATTAGCTTACATTTTATAGATTTTTATATAAATGGAATTATATAATATGTTCTCTTTTGTGTGTGACCTCTGTCACCCATCATATTTATTGTGAGATTTACCCATGTTGTTGTGTATATTAATAATTTATTACATTTTATTGTCAAGCAGTATTATGTTGTAGAGATATACCACAAAATACTGGTGATCCATTCACCTGTTAAGGGGCATTTGTGTTGTTTCGGGTTTGGGGTTGTTACAAATAAGACTACTATAAACATTTGAGTACATGTCTTTGTATAGATATATACTTCCTTTTCTTTTGGATAAATACTAAGGAATGGAATGGCTAGATTATATGGTAGGTATATGTTTAACTTTTTCAGAGACTACCACAGTCTTCTAAAAATCTTACTGTATCATTTTATACAATTTGTGAGTGTTCTGGTTTCTGTGTATTCTTGCTAAAACTTGGTAGGTGTGGTCAGTGTTTTTAATTTTAGTAATTTCAGTTAGTGTGTATTGGTATTTCACTATGGTTTTAATTTGTATTTTTCTGAAGATGAAGGATGTTGAGCCTCTCTTCTTATGCATCTCTATTATCTATATATCTTTCTTGATTAAGTATCTAAATCTTTTACTGATTTTTTTTATTGGGTTTGTTTTCTTGCTATTAAATTTTAGAGCTGTTAATAACCTAATATTAAGGCCTTTTTGGGGTTATATGCTTTGCAAAGATTTTCTTTTGGTCTGTGGCTTATCTTTTTATGCTTTTAATTGTCTTTTAAGAGGCAGCAGCTTTTAATTTTTGTAATAATAAGAATATTCTTTTCAGGTCATATGTAAGAAATCTTTGCCTGCCTCAGAGTCACAAAGCTGTTGTCCTGCTTTCTTTTAAAAGTTTGATAGTTTAGATTCTATAATTAGGTCTATGGTGAGAGGTATGGGTCCGTATTCTCATCCTTCTTCTGTAACTCTTCCTCTTTTTCATTATCATTATTTGGCAAATGGACATTTGGTTGTTCAGTACCCTTTGTTGAAAAGGCTATTTTTTCCCAATTGTATTGCCCTTTATGCCCTTGTTGAAAATCAGATTGACTGTTTTCTTGCTGGGCCCTTCTGATTCTCACTTGTGTTATTCAGCACTAAAGAAAAAAACAGGAATAGATAAAAGACCAGACTCTTTGGAGTAATAAGCAAGACCCTTAATAATCTGGCCCCCATTTAACTCTCCATGTTCATCTCTCATGATAAATGATCTTTTCCCATCTCCCTCTATTGGAGGTGTATGGAATTGGTCTCTGTTCCTTATGTCATTGGCTTTCATGTTTCTGTGTCTCTGTTCAAGCTCTTCCCTCTGCCTGAGATATCCTTTCCTCAGTGAAGTTTCAACTCCTTTGTTAAGTCCACCCAAATGCCACATCTGAGAAACCTCCTATTGCCTAAATTAATTGTTCCTTCCTTTGTGTCACTACTGTAGCACTGTAGCAGACCTCTCCTAAGTACTTTTAACTTTTTATTGTGATTATTTGCAAATCTGTCTTTCCTAACAACTATAATATAAGAAGACAGGATCAGGGATTATGAATCTTTGAATCCTTGTAGCTAGAACTCAGTAAGAAAATGTTAAAAGAATGGGTGATTGACAGAAAAGAGGAAATTAGAAGTGAAAAGTTTAAGAGAAAAGCTTGTTGATAAGAAAATGCACTGTGTTTAGATTTTCTTTGCCTTTGTGGGCAGAATGTCATATGGGCTATATGGGTTTCTTGTCACACGATTCTTGATTGAAATTTGGCATTGTTTCTTTACACAGTGAAATGCAAGTAGAAAATGAGAGAGGACAATAGAATGGTATGTTCTTTTTATTTTTTAGAATGGTATTTTCAACATGTATACATATAAAGGAAGAGGAAAGAAACTGTTGAAATAACAGCTACCAAATTGTGGTGCTAGAGTGGTGGTTGTTGAAGATTGGAGTGGTTGTGCTCCAATTTTAGGAGTATTTGCCATGTACAAATAGGTATTTAATAAATATTTGATTGGCATGCACCATATCTTATGTTGCTACTTTTAAGCCATTTGTGGTGACTGACATTCAATGCTGCTGCCTTTTTACACACAATTTCTTTTTTATTCCTAATCCTGATGAAAGGGATTTAATTCAAAATGTGCATGGAATCTAATTTTGGCAGTACTATACTGTCACTCCTTACTAATGTTTGCAGTATTTCTTATAAACTAATAAATTCAAATTTAAAGAAGTGATTAGAAGCAATACATTGACAAACGTGTGCGTATATCTGTTAATATCAATGCATAGATTTCATTCTTTTCTTGTTTACAATAATGGGCTTCACCAAAGAGAAGATTTGTGTTCTTTGAGCATTTGCAGAAACAGCCTCTAAACAGAGACCCTGAGCACATTAGCACTAATGAAAAGAGTCACCCGAGGGAATAAGATGGATGGCTTATGTTTGTATGTGGTAATCTCATGTATGTTTCTGTATAATTTCCCAAAGCTTGCTGCTGTGTTTTCTGGTTCATGTGCCTTTTCATGGTAGCTAAGCTGTTAGTAATGATGCTTATGTTTCATTATAGGTGTACCTTGGAGATATTGTGGGTTTAATTCCAGACTGCTGCAGTAAAGAGAATATTACAATAAAGCAGGTCACAAATTTTTTCGTTTCTCAGTGCACATAAAAGTTATGTTTTATTACACTGTAATCTATTAAGTGTGCAATAATATTGTGTCTAAAAAATGTACATACCTTAATTTAAAAACACTTTGCTATTAAAAAATGCTAATGATTATCTGAGACTTCAGTGAGTCATGATCATCTTGGTGGTGGAGGGTCTTGCCTCAATGTTGATGGCTGCTGACTGATCAGGGTGGCAGTTGGTTGAGGTTGGGGTGGTTTTGCAAATTTCTTAAAATAAAGCACAGGAAACTACCTTCTTTGCTTAAAGAAGCAACTCCTCATTTATTCAAGTTTTATCATGAGATTGCAGCAATTCAGTCACATTTTTGGGCTCTACATTTAATTCTAGTTCTTTTGCTGTTCTACCATGTGGTAGAAACACATAGTTACTTCCTCCATTAAAGTCTTGTTTTTTATTTTTCTGAGACAGAGTCATACTCTGTCAACCTGGGTAGAGTGTCTGATGTCATCATAGCTCATAGCAACCTCAACCTGGGGTTTGAGCAATCCTCTTGTAGCTGGGACCATAGGATTGTGCCACTACAACTGGCTAATTTTTCTGTTTTTACTAGAGATGGGAGTCTTGCTCTTGCTCAGTCTGGTCTCAAACTCCTGAGCTCAAGCAATCTATCCACCTCGGTCTCCCAGAGTGTTAGGATTATAGGCGTGAGCCACTGTGCTTGGCCTCCACTAACGTATTCAATCCCTGAAAGTCATTAATGAGGGTTGGAATCAGCTTCTTCCCAACTTGTGTTAATATTGATCTTTTGACCTTTTCTCACGAATCACAAATGTTCTTAATGGCACCTAGAATGGTGAATCCGTTCCAGAAGGTTTTTAATTTACTTTGCTCAGATCCATAAGAGGAATCACTTTGTATGGCAGGTATAGTGTTACAAAATATATTTTTTAAATAATAGTACTTGAAATTACTCCTGATCCATGGACTACAGAATGGATATTGTGTTAACAGACACAAAAATAGCATTAACGTCCTTGCATCTTTGTCAGAGCTCATGGGTGGCTAGATGCAGTAATATTTTGAAAGCTATATTTCTCTGAGTAGTAGGTCTCAACAAGGCTTAAATATTTAGTAAACCATGCTGTAAGTGGGTATGCTGTTGTTCTAGGAATTGCTCTTCCATGTATAGGGCACAGGCAAAGTAGATTTACCAGTATTCTTAAGGAATCTAGGGCTTTTCAGAGTGGCAAACGAGCATCAGCTTCATCAACTGAAAGTCATCAGCTGGATAATCCCCTATAAGAGAGTTCTTATCCTGTTCTTTCGAGTTTTGAAGCTCGGCATTGACTTCTCCTCTCTGGCTATGAAATTCCAAGATGGCATCATTTCCAACAGAAGGCTGTTTCATATACATTGAAAATATGCTGTTTAATGTAGCCCCTTTCATCAATGCCCTAGATCTTCTGGATAACTTGCTGTTGCTTCTCCATCAGCATTTGCTGCTTCACCTTATACTTTTATGTTATGGAGGTAGCCGATTTTTCCCCTTAAACCTCTCTGTTACCTTCAAACTTTTCTTTTGTAGCTTCCTTACTTCTCTCAGCCTTCATAGAATTGAAGAGAGTTAGGGCCTTGCTCTTGATTAGGCTTTGGCTAAAGGGAACATCGTGGCTGGTTTGATCTTCTGTCTAGACCACTAAAGTTTTCTCCGTATAGCAACACTGCTACGGCTGTTTTGCTTTCTTATCATTTGTGTGTTCACTAAAGTAGCACTCTTAATTTCCTTCTAGAGATTGTCCTTTATGTGCATAGCTGGGTTATTGCCGGCAGTGGCCAAGCTTTTAGCCTGTTTTGGCTTTTGATACAATTTCCCTCTCTATGTTAAATCATTTCTGGCTTTTGGTTTAAAGTGTGAGATGTATATCTCTTCTTTCACTTGAACACTTAGAGGCCATTGTAGGGTTATTAATTAGCCTACTTTCAATATTGTTATATCTCAGGGAATAGGGAGACCCAAGGAAAAGGAGAGAAACAGGGTGACAGCCAATCAGTGGATCAGTCCGAACACACACACACACAAAACATTTATTGATTAAGTTTGCTGTCTTTTATGGGTATAATTTGTGGTGCCCCCAAACAATTACAATAGTAACACCAAAGATCACTAATTGCAGCTCATTATAACAGGTATAATAATAATGAAAAAAGTTTGAAATACTGGGAGAATTACCAAAAGGTGACACAGAGAAATGAAGTAAACACATGCTGTTGAAATGATGCCAATAGACAGACTTGAGGCGGGGTTGTCACAAACCTGCAATTTGTAGAACATGTAATGTCTGTGAAGCACAGTGAAGTCAATAAAATGAGGTACACTTGTACTATCAATTATTTTATAGCCTTTCTGCTTAATGTTGAATACCAGCTAAGTAAAGCTAGCATACCGTAATTTTTCATGTGTACTGATGGTATTGAAAGAAAATTAATGTTTCTGAGTTTGGGATCTATTATCAATGTCTTAATGAGAAGAGCATCCTTGTACCCAACTTTGAGAATGTTGGACTTTGTTTCAAAACAATCAAAATTAAACAAATAAAAAAAATTTTTTAAGAAAGAAACTGCCTCTTAACATATATTGTATTAATGCTTTAGAAAATATTAATTTTATGTAAAAAGAATATTCTAGATAGTGTTTGAAGCTAGCGTTATTGCATGCTATCAAAGAAGTTGGTCTCCTGATTTCAGGTACCTGTTCACAATTTCCTACCCAGTATCCCAAAGGAGGCTGCAGGCTCAATCAAGGAGGCAGGATCTAGCACATATGCTCTGACTTCCTTCTCTGCTTGCATCTGAGCAGGCCCTTTTTAATCCGTTTTATTATATATGGGGTTTCTGGTTAAAGTTTTGTTTGAAGAAAAATATTGGCTGCTTCAGGATGACGCTGGTGATAAAGAGCAAGGGAGAGAAGAAGAGACAGGGGAGGACAGACCTGACTCTGCTAGCTTCATGCCGTCTTGGACAAATGACTTTTGCACCTGATTTTTTTTCTTCTGTAAATAGGGAGCAAAGAGAGGGGAGGGCTTTTTGAAGGAGATTATTTCAAGGTATATATTATCTCTAGTATATCATGTGTATGTTGCTTGGAATGGGGGCTACTTGAGCTGTCAGTCCAGACCCAGTCATTCTTAAATCACCGGGCCAAGTGGCATTTAGAAGAGACAATTAAGCCTGACTTTGATAAGAGGTCTCTAGTGTCTGGAACTTCCCTGGTTCCAAACATGCATGAACAGTTGGCAGGTGGCACTTGGACTTACCATGAGCCAGGTTGTATTTCTTGATATCTGCCCACACTTTTGCAACTTATTACTTGACAAACAAGTGAATACCACTGAATTCAGAAAGTATTTTTCTTTTCCCCAAATGTTTTTCTTAGGCACTAAGAAAAACTGTAAAGTATATACAGAACACTTATTTTCTATCTCTAGTAAAATACGTCTCATAAGAGGAAATAGACTATTGGATTCAGGGTAAGCAGATTATTTATTGGATTGGGCTGGGCTTCTTTTTTCCTTGACCTAATCACTAAACCAATTTGCTTGATCAATTTAAAATTTTATTTAAGAGGCTGTCATAGACAAAGTTTGTATAAATGAGTTAGGTACATGACCATAAACAAACCGTTCTTTTCTTGATACGATTCTGATGTGACACCTAAGATAGCTGTCAGGGAGGATGTAAGAGGTTTTCTTAAAATGTTTTTCACAATTGTTCAATTGCTATTTAACTTTAGTAATTCTAATTCATATTCTAGAATTCAGTCTGTAGGGGTAAGCCTATAAGTAGTTTAAAATGATAACAAACTGTTTTTATCCTTGAAATGGACTATTTTTATTAATCAATTAGTCTAATTATTAGAGTTGTTATTATTGATATTTTAGAAGTTGGTTTTGTTACGTAGTAATATTCTGGAAGGTTAAAGGAAGCAGGGTACTTCACCGCTAAGATCCCATCCTCATTTTATAATACTTAGCTGAAGACTGGAGATGTGAAGTCTGCCTAGAAAAGATAGGGGAGGATAGTACAGAAGGACGCAGTCAGGAATAAGAACCTATTGGAAATTGAAAGGCAGCCACCTCCAGGAGCACCAGGAGCCTGAGGTGTCCCAGCTGTCCTCACCCACTCACTGCTCACTCCCTGTGATGCTTCCATTGTAGACCAGTGGACACACGGGTACCTCAGGCTGGATGGAGATAGTTAACTTCAAAATAATAAATTCTTGGCATGAAATGTTCATTTACTGAGTAGGAGGAATTTTGTGATATATGAGGATATTATTGGCTTAGGACAACGCTTTCTTTCCTAATTAGAGGTGCTTTATGTGATCACTGTTAGCATACCACTGATTCCTCTTGTGTTGCTCTGCAAATTGCTGATCAGCTACTTTTTTGTATGTAGAGCTGACAAGTTGCCTCATTTAGAAACAAACACTAGTGCTCTGAAACTAGTCAGAAGTTCAAATTGACGTTTGGAAATTGTAAACCCACAGACTTTTTGACAAGTAATGCTGTCAGTTTAAATTATGGCTTTTCTACCTCTAGATGGATAAAAAGAGCTAGTAACATACCCTGTGACCAGTGTATTAGAGAGAGATTCTGCTCTAGTGAGCTGAAAGATTGTGCTATTTGGATCTAACATTCAGTTGCACTTCTTTGTTGGATATTTTCTGGGTGATCAGCCAGTGTGAAGGGTTGATGCTGCAAATGGTTGTAACAAATGCTTATTAGTTCAACCAAAAAAATGCTTTATTTTGATTTCAGGGAGAATTTTGAATAACTGAATTAGGAAACTGGAATGAGTTTAGAGTTTAATTCTCAAAATAAGGTACTTCATGTTAACATGAGAAAGTTTAGCAATAATTTCAGTATCTGGAAAGACTGACTTATATAAAGAATGTGGAATGAGGGTAAAAAAGAGTGAGGTTGAAGAAAATAGCTCCCTCCTTGATTCTGTTATCTCCTTGCCAAGGTCTTTCCCTTCTAACCTGTTTTTACTATATATTTGGCATTTCGATGAACTTGCCCCCAACTAAATCAAGGAATCAGCTCTCATTGCATCCCACTGTAGCATGGTCTCGCTTACTTGCTATATAATTCTTTGTGCCTGACTCTTAGTGGGTGGGGGTCCAGATCGATGGGTCCAGGTATATATTGGATGGAATATACTGGGAAAAAAATCTATTTCACCTGTTACTCTTTTTCTGGGTTTTTGTAATTTGTTACTGATTCTCTTAGACTGAATGTTAATCTAAGAGAACATGGGTTTTTATAATTTGTTACTGATTCTCTTAGACTGCATATGAATCTAAGACGTTTGAATTTTAGAATGTAAAAAAATCAACTTACTTTTTAAAAATTTGACTGGAATTGACATAAAATTAATTTCCACCTAATGAATAAAGAGTGGTTAAGTAGACAAATGGTCACTGTCCAGTTAGTCACCTCCTTTCTACTCTTGGGAAGTACCTACCTTATCACGAGAGCCCTGGACTTGGAGTCTGAAGGCATGGATTTAGTTCCTGCTTTTCCTTGCCTTGGGTAATACATTTATTGTTTTTTCTGAGTTAATTTTTTCATCTGTAAAATGATGATGTCTATACATATGTGTTTATAGGTTTACACTAGAATCATTTTGTGAACTACGATGCTTTACATAGATATACTATGATTATTATATAGCATGGCCAGGGTCAGCTTCCTGGGCATGCCACCAGTGTAGTTGCATGTGGTCTCAGGTTCAGAAGTGGGTCCTGTGCTTGGAATTTAATGCTGTGTGATTGTTGCCTAGAATTTCTGAATAATTGTGTCTTTGAATTTGTATTTTGTAAGAGAGATCAGATAGGACAGTGGAGTATGTGCTGGGACACGAACCCTTTTCGATCCAGCCCTTTACCCTCCCTATTCCTTGCAACACGTTCCCAGCTGTCCACTCCCCTGCTCCTACCCAGTGATTGCTGCCATCCTCTAGCCCAGCGAGGATTGGGTGTGGACACAAAAGCAGTGTGGATTGTGTATACACCTAGCACACCAAGTTGAGGGTGGTATTCTAGGTGCCTGTGAGTGTTTGTAGTCCTCATGCCTGAGACAGCACAATATTAAGTAACAGAACCTGTTGAGAGAGAAAATACAGGAAAAAAAGAGAAAGCTCTTTTTCCTTCTTTTTAAACAAGAAGCCCTTCATTTCCATTTTGCACTAGCCTCCTTAAGTTGCGTGGCTGCCCTATAAAATACAAAATGTATAACTGGCCCTGCCCTGTAGAGTCTTAGGGATTTCTCAAGGCCCCCATGAGGTAGATAATAATGACCTTGACTGGAATATTTGGTAGAGATAGAGGAGAAGCCAATGTATGGAGGAGCAAGTGAAAGGCAAGGAAGTATAGATAGTAATTGAAACAAACTTGTTTAAAAGATTGGCCTTGCGGCTGGGTGCAGTGGGTCCTGCCTGTAATCCTAGCACTGAAGTGGGACGATCACTTGAGCTCAGGAGTTTGATACCAGCCTGAGCAAGAGCAAGACCCCATTTCTACCAAAAATAGAAAAAATTAGTCGAGTGTGGTGGTGGGTGCTGTTAATCCTAGCTACTTGGGAGGCTGAGGAAAAAGGATTGCTGAAGTCCCGGAGTTTGAGGTTGCATTAAGCTATGATAATTCCACTGTACTCTATCTCAGGTGACAGAGCAAGATTCTATCTCAAAAACAGAAAAGAAAAGATGGTCCTTGAAGAGTAGGGAAGAGAGTGGTAGCTGGAGCAGGAGTTAGAGAGAAGGGTTCTTTGTTTCCTTTTCCTTTTTTAAAGAGAGCTGAACAAGTTTGAATGTTAATAAGATGAATTTAGTCGAAAAGTTAAATATAATTATTTACAAAATATTTATTGAAAATCTCTCATACAGTTTTTGCCATTCACTCTTCCTTTTTTTTTTTTTTCCCCTATGTGGTATATGTATACCATGGAGTACCAGCCATTCGCTCTTGAACTGAAGTTCAAAAGTTTTCATTTTCCAAAGCAACAGACAGCATCTTAGATTGTAGTTTTTATACCTAAGTAGGGGAGGGCAGTGTGAGCCCCTTTAATGTGGCTCAGAGCCATCCATATTTGGCTGTCTTTTCTCTTGCAGTGGGCTAGTACTAGAGCAGAAGGCCACACAATCCATGCTTCTTGACTCCATAGTAAAGCAGGGTGATCTTCTGCCCTTGAGCAATGTGTTTGGGTGTGAGATCTGTTGGGCTTTTGAATATGCAGCTATGTAGCATGCTGGGGGCAGCTGTCGTATTGGCGGCTTTTAGTATCTGGGACAAATTTTGGCAGTGACTACTATTCTTTGACTCCCTAGGGAATTAGAATTAATTGCCTCCCACTTGAAGAGAATATTCATCAGAACTTGAAAGTAGCGAATAGGATTACTGTATTTTTGTTTCTTTATCTGTACAATGGATAATAATTCTTTCCTCACGTATTTTTGAGAGTGTTAAATTAGGTAAGGTGTGTAAAATGCCTAATGCAGTGTCTGGCCCATGATTACATACTTGATGCATCTTAATTTTCTTCTGCTTAATTTTCTTCTTTATTCCTCTTTTTAAAAAAATATTAAGTATTATGAAGATATACCTTTCTTGATGTGCTAGAGATGGTCACAAAAATTATGTGCAAAATCAATTTAAACTTTTAAATTATGCTAGGTGAACTGATATTGAAAGAAAGCTTTCAGCGATGATTCCTTTTTCAAAGGGGAAAATACTTTTGTAAAGAAATATCTCCCGTTTATTTTTATTTTTATTTTTTTTTGAGATAATGTCTCACTCAGTCACTCTGGGTAGAGTGCTATGGTGTTGTCATAGCTTACAGTAACTTCAAACTTTTAGTCTCAAGTGATCCTCTTCCCTTACCTTCCTGAGTAGCTGGGACTACAGGCTCCCACCACAATGCCTGTCTAGTTTATTTTTAAAAACTATTTTCCTCCATAGTATCTATTTAAATAAGGAAAAGTAGATTTTAACTTCTGTGGATCTTACTTTTCTTATCTGTAAAGTCAGGATAGTAATAATATACAGCATAGTTATAGAATGATGATTAGTATAGTATATGTGCTCAATAAGTATTAGCAGCATTTATTGTCTTTAACTGCATATTATTTTGAAATTATTTAGAGAGGTTGAGTTTCCATTCGATTCTTTTTCAAATCTTTGTAATTATTTTCCATGCTATTTTTTTTTTTTTTTTTGGTTATTATTTTTCTTCCTTTCTATCTTCTTCCACATTGTTTTAAAGTTTTCTCTAGTCTGTTGAATTATGTCTGTCTCTTGTGGTATAAATCTTCCCATCTGCATCACCATCCTGAGTGGCAGGTGGAATCCCTATTTCATGGGGAGACGTTGGTGATTCTTGGTTTCGGTTTTGTTTAGGTAGTTCACGTCCACCGAGTAGCATATTCACACAGCTTGCATCATGGGTGCCTCTTGCTGAGAAGGCCGTCCGTGGCTCTCCCTGGTGGCTGAGGCCTGTGACCATGGTAATACTCTTCCTTCTTGGCAGCTTCATTGGCTTCAGCTTCTGCTCACCTTTCTGCCTCACCCAGCCACCAACCAGGAGGCGGTCTTGCTCTGTCACTCAGACTGGAGTGTTGTGATAATGGTCATAGCTCACCTTAGCCTCAAACTCTCGGCTTCAGGTGATTTGCCAGCCTCTAGGTCCTGAGTAGCTGGAACTACAGACAGAAGCTACCATGTCCAATCTCTCTGACTTTTACTTCTCCTTGTTTCTGGCATTTGGAGATTTCCTTTACTTGGATATGAGCTCGAGTATGCAAAAGTATTTTCATATATGCTACCTATTCTTTTTTAATTTTTAATTTAAAATTTTATATTTATTTATCTATTTATTTGAGACAGAGTTCACACTGTTACCCTGGGTAGAGTGCTGTGGCATCATCATAGCACACAGCAACCTCAAACTCTTAGGTTCAACTCTTAGGTTCTTGCCTCAGCTTCCTGAGTTGGTGGGACTATAGGCATGTGCCACCATGCTTGGCTGTTTGTCTATTTTTAGTAGAGACAGGGTCTCACTCTTGCTTAGGCTGGTCTCAAATTCCTGAGCTCAGGCAATCTACCTGCCTTGGCCTCTCAGAGTACTAGGATTAGAGGCATAAAACACTGTGCTCAGCCCATTTGTTGTTTTAGATTGGGAGTTGTGAGTCTTTCCATAGTAGCCTGATACACATTTTTTGCCAGATTGACTGGAAGCCTCTGCACTTACAAAAAAAAAAAAAAAAAAATATATATATATATATATATATAGATACACACACACTTATACCCATAAATACATACATACATAAATATATTTATATATGTGTGTGTTTGTGTTTATCAGGCTACTCTGGAAAGACCCATAAGGATAT
>CAUYPK010070600.1:0-76765 GCA_963574355.1 Loris lydekkerianus
TATTGATCTGTTGTATAATTCTTTTGTTTTCAATTTCATTTAATTCTGCTCTAATTTTGGTTATTTCCTTTCTTCTACTGGGTTTGGGGTTGGAATGTTCTTCCTTTTCCAGTTGCTTGAGATGTCCCATTAAGTTGTTAACTTCCTCTCTTTTTGTTCTCTTGAGGAAGGCTTACAGTGCTATAAATTACCCCCTTAGGACTACCTTTGCGGTATCCCAGAGGTTCTGATCATTCGTGTCTTCATTGTCATTTTGTTCCAAAAATTTGGCAATTTCCTTCTTAATCTCATCCCCAACCCAGCTATCATTCAGCATATGGTTATTTAACTTCCATGTTTTTGTATGAGTATGAAGATTTCTGTTGTTATTGAGTTCAACTTTTATTCCGTGGTGGTTTATCTCGGCCAGCTGTTTATGAGTAGGATCTTCAGTTACATCCGCCATATCTTTCTTTGGGGGGGGGGGGGTTTGATCTATTCTGGTTATTCATGTTAGCAGAGTTTTTCCACTGATTCTGCCCCATGATTGTTTTACACTGTTTGATTTTTCCCCTAGAGCTTTTCGAGGACTCATACAGTGCTATGACCTGAGAAACTGGGGACCTGTTTGGTGTGGTGGGGTTAAGTGTTTCTGTCTTGTTTTCAGCTGGTCTCTGTTCGACTCTAGTGAAACAGTTACTCTGGGTTGAAGTCTCAGCTGTGTAGAAATACCAGCAATTAAGTCACCCTGCCCCCCACAGGCAACAGTTTGAAAACGAAAATCAAACCTTCCTACAACCACACACCCAGGGCACCACCTGAATAGTCCTCGGGCGATTGGCTCAGTTCAAAAAGACCAAATTAGTTGTCTCAATCAGTACCTGTCTCTGGCAACTGGATCGCAGGGGTCTGGTGAGTATTCAAATATGGCTTCCTCCAGTGCTCTGTGGAGTCAGGAGGACCCACCCAGCAAATAGATTAGTCTGGGAAGTCTGATGCCTCCTTCCCCACCTTGCACCTCTGTCACACCTAGTCACTGATAGTCCCGCCGGGCTGTGACCCAGTCGGCTGTGGTGAACAGATTTCTGCTCAGCCAGGCCACTGCGCTCTGCCTGCCTCTATCTAGCAGGGGGAGGTGAGGTCTGAGAACCTCAGGCACTTGATGGAGGCTGGGTGGTGTTCACTCAGTTCCAGTCCCGCCCCTGATTGATGTTACCGACAGAACAGAACAGAACAACTTTGCGGGAATTTGTTTCTGTCCCTGCTAAATTCCCTTGCAGAAGAGAAGCTGTTTTGAGTTCCCAGAGCCTGTGCCTCAGACCCTGTCTTTGCTCCCACAGGTTTGTATTCAGTTAGCTATCAGTTCTAGCCTAATCGTCTATAGACTGACGATTCCCTGAGGGCCGGGTGCATCTTAGGCTCAGTAAAGTGGTCCTCTGGGGCAGCCCTGCCCTGGGAACTTCCTGGCTCTGCGTGTGTTTCTAGTCCCCACTGTCCACCCAGGCCAGTACCATCTCAGGCAAACCCTTTACTCACCGGGCCTGCATGTCCGTCCCAGATCTGTTCCGTGGTGTTTGCCACATGTGTAGATGCCCGGCCTCCTCTGGTTGCCCAGGGAGACAAGGAATGTGGCTTCAGAATATCTGTGAGTGAGCACTATTGTTGCCAAAAGATGGCTGCTGCTTTGCACCTTGGGGCACCGCCGCCCGGTGTCTTTCCCTCTCAGCGGACCGTCCTCTCCTCACACCCGTGCTGCATAGTCAGCACTGACCAGCTGCAGTTTAGGCCCTGTGCACACCCCTCGAGAAATCACCGAAGAATCTGGACTCATGGGGGACAGGCCTCCAGACCTCAGAATGAGAGTCGAGGGGAGTGCTGGGAGCTCAGAGTTGCAGGTAGAGAATATATACAGTTTTATACAGTTTTATGCCCGACACGAGAATGCCATGACACCCTAGTAGGGGAGGTAGGTCCAGTTTTTAGAGGGTCTCTCCCATGGAGTGTAGTGGGAGGACCTTTGAACTGTGCTCGTTTGTTTGTGGGGCACTCTGAGCCGTTCTCATGGGGGAGGGGACTCCCATCCGCTTGGTGATGGATTTTGTACCTTTTGTTTGTATTGTTGGGGTCACAGCTCACCTCAGCGGGGTTGATATGCGTTCTTCAGCCTTCCCTCTTGGTGCAGCTCTAATCCACCAGGTTACTTGCTAAATTTCTGTCCTTTAACTCTCCTTCTGGACGGGAGCCTCTGTGGAAAGCTGGCTTCAGCCAGCCATCTTGTCTCCGCCCCCCCCTAAATTTTTTAAGAAAAAATAAATACAAATTTTTAAGTAGCTCCTAACAATTACAGTTGGATATATTGGAACAATAATTATAGCCTCTCTAATCAGATTTGAATTTTAATCTCAGCTCTACCACTAAATAACTGGTGACCCTAGGAAAGTCCCCCCCCCTCAGTATTTCCTGTCTGCTAATGGGGTAATACTGTTTACGTCACAGGGTATAGTGAGGAATAATGAAAGTGCAAAGAAAAGGCTTAGCCGGGTTCCTAGTATACAGTGGCTTCTCAAGGATTCCTTTCTCTTTTTCTTTGGTTTTGACTAAAGGGGGAATATTTAGAATCACCACACTTTAGTTTTAGGTAGCTCAGAAAACTACATTGAGGACACTCTGAAAAAAAAATCTGTCTTCATTATCAAAGAGTCTTTCAGTACAGATTTTCAAATTAAGTTGTTTTCTGCAAAACCTCATTCATAATCAGGGAAGAGTCTTTTCTTCTGCTAATGTCTAATCCTGCAGGTCTAATTGAAAATTCAGGGGTATATGTGCCCCGTTGATGACTGCAACAACCTTCCAGAATCTTTTTTTGCTATTTCTTTACCTGTGCCCCATTTTTGTTATCCTTTTCAAATTAAGGGGAAGAATAGTTAACATTTAACTTAAATGCTGAATGTACTGGTTAACTTACATTAACTTAAAACTTCTAATTTCATATTACTAAAATCTGTACCCCTTTTGATAACCTTAAAGCCTTTAAGCTATAATTTTAATTTTTTTACCCTTAAAAGCAAGGGAAAGTGTCAGCATTTTTCATATAAATGAATTCATTATATTTTAGGGCACCACTAAATTGCCTTCCTTGGGAACTAAATAAATCCACTGAGGTGGCTCTGACCTCACGTTTCTGCCATCTTTGTCTCCCTAGAAAACCTTCTCCCCAGGTGCTTTCTTAAATAAGCACAAAAAAAAAGTAGTCCCTGGTAATTTAATATTGTAGAGAAAGCATTTAAGAATAAAAGTGCATAAATGAAGGATGGAAAGAATCCTAGAATCTTGAGAGTTAAATACAGTCTCTATGAGACAGGATTCCTTTCGTCGTATCTGTTTGAATTTTGAGTCTCTTACCTGCCAGCTATCTTTCCTATTCTCTGCCTTGTGAGAGCAGTCTCTCTTCGTGTTACCCTTTGCTTCTCTTTGGAGAACTTCATTTGCCCCATTTGCAATATTTTTGCTTCAGAATAGTATGAACGTGTTTGTTTCAAACTGCGTCACATCCTTTCTCCAGTAACTGGAGTTGAGGCTGGTGGTGGTTCCTTTTTCTCACCTTTTCTGAACAGGTGATTCCCATGACTCGCCGCATATATCGCTGTGTAGAAATGGCAGTGGGCCTGTCATCGGGGCCTTAGAAGTTTGCATAATTTTTCAACTCTTCAAAACAACTAAGCCAGTCTTCTCCAAGGAGTATTGCACCTTTTCTCCACTGGCTGCCAGAGAAACATGTGGAAGGCATTAACTGTTAACTTAGGGAATCAAAAGAGATGTTTGCGGCTGAGCTTACCGGGCTTCTTGTGATTTTGGTGGATGCCATCTCTCTACAGCTGCCCCTCTTTCTTTCCTGTCCTCTCCAGGCAAAAGCACTCTGCGTGGGTGGGAGTCTGTGAGCTCCCTACGATCGGGACCTTATCTGTGACTATTCTCTCTCTCTCTCTTAATTTACCTTTCAGCATTTTAAATCTTCATCCTCCTTCATGGCCTCTCAAAATTTTTTCAAGTTAAATTGTCCTTTATGAAGCCCCAAGGATGGTAGATAATACAGATCTTATTTTTTCGGTCCTCTATGTTAAATAACAGAAGATTTCTGTTTCTTGTATGCTGTTGTATGTTTAAAACCAAAAGTGAAGCATGAGCAAGGTATTACTGAGGACATCAGGCATGCGTAACATTTCATTAGTTCTGCAATAGAAAAGACAGCTGAGTTTGACTCCTTTGATTTTTAATGTGATTCATGCCTGCAGATTAGTTGAAATTAATCATCCTGAACCTTACAAGAACATACTTTTTATGGATTTTCTTAATTGTATTTTCTCTACTTTCCTATCAAGGCTATTTCTTTTGAATTATGTGTGTATGTATACACATATGTACAACTGCTTTCTAAGTGTGTGATAAATTATCCTATTTTGAATATATATGAAGTTGCTTCATACTCTTAGGCTAAGTATACAATAAATTTTCACATATTTTCTACATTATGCTTAAATATCAGGGCTCAGAGCTGTCTCTTTTTCTCTCAAATATGTGGACCTTAAAAATTTATAAGTAAATTTGTACCTTAAAAATATATTTAAGGTAGGGATATGTTTCTAAACAGTTTAATTATAAATGCGGAAGATACTACCAACATCTTTAAAATTAAATTTGGTGAATTTTGTTGTCCTTACATCATAAGCAACTCTGTGTAAGGTCGGTATAAAATGTAGGAGTGTATGAAGTTCATGTTTAGTCATGAAGTAGACACCTAGTCCTGCTCCCCTCTGGGCCAGGCATCGTGGTGGGTGAGTGAGACCATGGCGGCTGGTGCTCCCTTCCCTTCACAGGCGCCCCACCCCGTGGGTGGTGGACAGAGAGACGGCCAGTGCAAGTTCCTAGGGATGTCAGGTGCTGCAACTGAGAGCTCAGACTCCCTCTCTCCTCTCTGTTTTCCTCATTCCCTGTCTCTCTGATTCTTTCAAAAAGCCTTATTGCCTGCTTTATAGGATAATTAACAGCAAAAAAGGAGCTGACCATTCGTTTTTGTTCTGAATACATTTAAAGTCATACCAGAGGTTTTTATATTTAATCCTTAAGAAGCAATTGGGGGAGGGGGACTATCAATAAACCTGAATTCCTTACTGTTAGTAACTTAACAGCAAAAAATAATGCAGCCTTGCTTTTTGATTTGGTACAAGGATTTGAAGACAGAGTTCAAAATTTCCATGAAAATAATCAACATTTTAATGCACTTGTGACTCCATTTTTAGTCAGCATAAGTATTGTTGACTGAATACAAGTTTTCAAATGGAATGCAGAGAGCTGCAGTCTGACATTCAACTTAAAATATTGATCATGTCTCTTTACTGGACTTTAGGTCCTATCTTCCCTGGGACAAATATATCCATTGCTTCACAGTCATACCTTATTCATGTCATTAATTTTTGGCATCACCTACATTTGGGAGCAACTGTTCTCAAGAATGAAGCACATAAAGAGAAAAATTAGAAGCAAAATATCTGATGAGCACCTTCAGAACTCCCTGAGAATTGTAGCTACTTCCATCAAACCAGGTGTTGATGCATTGGTTTCTTAACTACAATATCAGATATCCCACTACTTTAATGTTGACCACTCTTCTTTTACTTTAATAATAAAAAAATCAAAAAACCCCAAAGATGCTTTATTTTAAATGTGTACGTTTTCTACATTATTGATCACAAACTTGGGACCTGCTCAATGATTTTGAAAGACCCTCTGAACTGGCCACTGCATAATTAGGATTATTATGTGAAAATTTTTTGCTTACCTGTGTTTGGGATATTACAAAAATTATATACAGACCTTTTTATTTTCACTTACCAGGATTTGTTAATGTTTGTATATTTAAAATGTGGCCCAGAGAAGCCAAAAGGTTGGACAACTCTTGCTTTTAAGCAAATAAATTATCTAAAACCTAGCAAAATCATCTGAGTGCTAGAAACCAGACCAACAGACGAGGAAGGCGTTAATGTGAAGATAGGGAGTTGGTAGAAACGTTATGTGTATCAGAGTGGGAATGCAAAAAAGCTAAGAAGAATTAGGACATCAAAAGACAGTGTAGGAATAAGAAGCAAAACATGAAATTTGATGTAAAAGCCAAAATACCAGCAATAAAATTTGTATTTATACCAATTTTAAAATTAGTGATTATGAGAGCTTTGGTTGGAAAATGGCTGTATCGTGAGAGAAGGAAATTAGATTTTTTTTTTTTTTTTAAGGCCAGGGCTGGGTTTGAACCTGCCACCTCCAGTATATAGGGTATAGGGCTAGCGCCCTACTCCTTTGAGCCATGGGCGCTGCCCTAGGAAATTAGATTTTAAATATTCACTGTATCAAATTACAGTGTTCAGGGGCCACAATCAGATTTTTGTCACTTGAAGAATGCTGAGACTATTTGGTATGAGAATAAGTATTACTTATGTAACGTTTTCCTGTGTGCCAAGTACTGAACTATGATTGTAGGTAATTCATTCATTCTTCTCCATAAATTATAATCCCCAGGAAACTGAGGCTGGTAAGGCTAAATGGCCTTTCTAATGCCATTAAAGGTTTGGATCAAGGTCATTTTAATCCCAGTCTTGCGTTCTAACCCTCCTGTGGCAGAATGAGATAGACAGAAGCCATTCAGGCTGCAGAGAATAGCAGCCCTTGCTCCTTCTGCCTCAGAGCCTGACCATACCTTGTATTTATTATCTTTGTCTAGCCCTTAGAGTTTTTGTAAAGTATGAAAGCACTTTAGCTCCTTTTTATTAGACAGCCTGTACAACATTTTTTATGAAATGAAGTTAATATCATTCATGTTTTTCAAAAAAAGTAATGGAAGTATGACTTTGCTCTAGGAAAAGCATACAGTGATTTATTTTAAGCTAATCTTCACTCAGTAAATTAATCAGTACCCACCAAGAAGCAGGTTTATAAAAAGTAATTTTAACTTTCTAATGTAGAGTTTCAGGAATTGAATTCTGTTGCCTTCAGAGTGAATAATGCCACTTATACAGACAAAAGAACCTCAGAGAAGGTAGCCAAAAAGTGAAAGGGTTCAAGAGTTGAGTCTCTTTTTTAAAAGTAATTTTCCTATTTTCCATTTAAATCAATAGTATTCTGACTTGTGAGTTGCAAAAGTGAATGGGCTCCATTGTTCAACTGAAAAACCTTTTCTCTTGATTTATTTCTCTGGCAAAGCCCTAAAGACCAGGGTTTCAGGAGAGTGAAAGGATTTCATGAGCTTTCTTTGAAAACATCCTGCCCTGTGAGGGCTGGACTTTGGACTTTTTATTTTTGTTTGTTTTCTTCCAGATTTTATAGCTGGATTTTTATAAGTCCAGCCACATTCCTTACTTTTTTTTTTTCTTTCAGAATATTATTACAGAGGTACAAACATTTTGGTTACATATATTGCTTCTATGCAGTGTGAGTCAAAGTTGTAAGTGTGCCCATCACCAAGATAAGGTGCCTTGTACCCTTAGATGCGAATTTACCTGTCCCTTCCTCTCTCCTCCCTCCTCTCCCTTCCCTCCTCCTCCCTCCTCTCCCTCCTTCCTCTTCCCTCCTCCCTGCTTCCTCCCTTCTCCCCCTTCCCACCTGCTTGGTGTCCATTGACATTTACTACCAGATTTGCACATGGGTGTTGATCAGTTAGTCCAGTTTAATAGTAAGTACACGTGGTGTTTGTTTCTTCCATCTTTACAGTACTTGGCTCTATATTAATTCATTGTTTTTAAGACTGAATAGTACTCCACTGTATACATATGCCACATTTTATTAATCTGCTCATGTA
Organism: Loris lydekkerianus; assembly: GCA_963574355.1. NCBI lineage: Eukaryota > Metazoa > Chordata > Mammalia > Primates > Lorisidae > Loris > Loris lydekkerianus. The sequence goes on from CAUYPK010070600.1 coordinate 7,826, forward strand.
TTGATGGGCACTTGGCATTGATTCCACACCTTTGCCGTTGTGAACTGTTCTACAATACACATTCCTCATGTTGAATAAGGTTAGGCTTGTGTGCATTTATGGCTGCGGTTAATGCTTTAGAATTTGGTACCAGATAATGACCACAAACCTTTCTATTGTTCATTAGAGCTTGATAGTTTAAATTAATATATCACATTGTCAGGCTTACCTGATCATACAGCAGTACTGAAGGACGTTTCTATTGTGTTTTGCGTTTGATGGCTACTTCAGTGACTTTGTATAGGAAGCAGTCATGATAAATACTACTGGCTAAAAGACCTTTTCAGGCAGAAACCAGGAGATGGTTACTTTGTGAAATAAAGGTTTCACATCAGGAAATGCTTTTTTGTTAGGGGAACAATTAAGAAATGTGACATTTCACTGAACCAAGAATTTTGTTTACAAATGTCACAGTCCAGAAAATTATGTTTCATTATTCTTACTGTAAACATATGTGCATTTCTTGTAATCTCTACATTTTTTATTGCCAGTTTATTATTTTATTTAAATTGTTCTTCTTCTAAAGAATGGGGATTTTTTTTTTTTTTTTTTTAATCCTTGTTCTGTGTAAACTAGGATGCAGTTATCTTTAAGTGGATCACCTGCTGAGGAGTCTTTTGAGATTAGCAGTTTTTTAGTGGAAAAAACCAGAACTGCATCTCAGATGCAGAGTTTAACCTTTTGTGAAAATTAACTCTACAGACTTCTGTTTCTGGGAGTTTAGCAGATTACATATTTAAATAACCTAACTGAAACAACTGAAATGTTATATAATATTTATAAAGCATCTTTCCAACTACATTGCTAAGTTGACACAAAAGAAGGAAACTATAAAGACCAAAGGCAAAAATGAAAGACTTCTAAGATGTGAGTTGGATTGTCCCTGAATGTTTCTTCTCAGGCAAGGGGAAGGGGAATGAAGCGTGTGGTTCTCCATAATGGGATTCTAATGAGAGATTCCATCAATGTAAGAGTGATTGCTAAATAAAGCTACCAGTTGTTGGGCTGGGTATGAGGAGTACACAGTAAGGAAACCATAACGTTGGTGGAGGGCAGTGTAAGGGAGGATGTGAATTATGCTAAAAGATGAGAAATTCTGACCTTCACTGGAATGCAGGTTAACTTTGTTGGGCCTATCAGGTTTAAAATCCTCAGGCCGAGAATGCAATTTAAAGAGCACTCAGGTTGGTTGCATCCTAAGAGGCAAGAGCAACAAATGCAGACCTTCTGGAAGGGTGCCACTTCAGCCCAGGGGTCCAGTAACTCCCCCCACAGATGATGTTTTAAGGAAAATCAGCAGTTCACAGTTAAATGTCATCAGACAGTTGAAGAAATTCATCAGCATGAGAAATAAAGCCAGCAAAAACACTAGCATGGAATTCTTTCAGATTCTGTAACATAAAATAAGTATGTTCAATAACACTTAAATAAACAATATGACGCTGCTTTAAAAAAAAATGAGAAGCTGAGAAGCTTAAGGAAGAAACAAGATACTGAAAAGAATTACCAGAGAGATTTGAGAACTTTTAGAAATAAAAACAGAAAAAGTAGTGATGGCATGTGCCAATCAATAGTTCCAGCTACTTGGGAGGCTGAGGTGGGAGAATCGCTTGAGCTGAAGAATGTGAGGTTGCAATGAGCTGTGATGACACCACTGCATTCCAGCCTGGGCAACAAAACTTGACCCTGCCTCCCCCCCAAAGAAAATGCAGTTAATTGGTTAAAGAGATGATTAGACACAGCTGAAGAGAGAATTAGTGACACAGAATATAAATGTAAAGGAACTACCAGGAATGCAGCCCACAAAGAGATGGAAAAACTGAAAACACACCACATGAATTCATATACACAAGGAAGTACAGACTCTTCCAAAAATGTTAAAGTACAGATTGGAACAAACAGTTTTGCAGAAGACAGCTAGAAAGGCTGAGAAGAAAATGTCTATTTGGAGATATCACAGAACTAATGAGAAGGGAATAATAACTAGTCTAACATACCACCATGAAAATGGTACAGCTATTTTAACGTCAGTGTAGGCTTTAAAGAAAAAAGCATTACTAGATAATACTTCATGAACGGTTTAATTCAGTTCTGTTTAGAAATGATAATTCTAATTGTTTATATCTAACAGCATGGTTTCAAATTATAGAAAGGAAAAATTAATACAAATACTAGAAAAAATAGATAAATCCATAGCCATAGAGGAACATTTTTTAAGCAAACTTTTCCTGTGACTTATAGAACAGATGGCCAAAAGGGATAAGTAAATATACAGAAAATTTAAACCACATATCAACAAAAGGCCCATTAGACATATTTAGCACGTCATACCAACTGCAGGGTACATATATTATTTCAAGTTACATACAGAAACATTTATAAAACATTTTTAAAATTTAGGTTACAAAACTTTTCTCAACAAATTTTAAAAGGTTTGAAATCATACCATGTATATTCTTTGAGCACAGAAGGATTTAGCCAGTACGCAATAGCAAAGGAGGGACAGTCTCAGAAGCGTAGTATCAAGAAAGGCGGATACAAAAGAATGTGTTGAATGATTTCATTATGTGAAGTCTAAAAATGATACAAAACTAGACTAATGTTGTGGATGCATATACAAAGGAAAACAAAAAAGTTAGCATAAAAGTCAAGATGATAATTGTCTTGTGAAAGAGGGGTCTTGTTGACAGCAGCAAAGTGCACTCATTATTGTATTATCAAACGTATTTCAACTATTCTTATGTGTTCATTCTTCAAGATGAGTTTTAGAACAATGATGTTGAATTCCCCAAAGGTCTTACTTGGACTTTGATTGGAGCTGTGTTAAATCTGGAGATTTCTTCCAGGATTATTTGCACCTTTGAAATTTTGAGTCTTCCCATGTACCATTATGTTGTGTTTCTAGCAATTCATGTTTATCTGTTTTTATCTTTAAGTTTCCTTAGATACATTTTAGAGCTTCCTACGTATAGATTCCACATTTCATCTTAAACGAATTCTAAGTATTATATTAATTTTACTTTTATTATGAACAAGATCCCTGCCCACATTTTCAAACTTATTTTTCTAACTATTTATGTCTTAATATGTCAGTTACTTTTAAATAATAATTGTTTTTATTGTGGGTAAGGTACTAGTATATTATACTAGTATAATATAATATAATAATAATAATTATTATTTTTATTGTGGGTAAGGTACTAGTGGTTACTTTCATAATACTTTTCATATTTACTACGTATTCCTAGTTTACAGTTGAGAAAATTAATAGAAACAAATAGGAACAAAGAGATTGCTCAAGGTCACCCAACCAAGTAGTGTTAGAGCTGGAGTTTTAATCCAAATATGTTGTTTCTGTAGAGGGATTTATGTTCCCTAATAAGCTTAATTCAGTAACAAATTATATAAAGATAAGCTATGGAGATGAATGAGATAATGAATGTAAAATTGCCTTGAAAGGTTCAAGGAATATAAATGAACTATCCAAGATTAATGTAGCAATTTCACTGTGAAATTAAAATTGATAATTAGAGAATAGCTAAGATTTGGTATTGCCTTTTAGTAGTTTGGAAGTCATAGAACTTTTTTGTTTATAAAACTTTCAAGATGTTCTCTGGACATCTGTGTTAGATACATTGCAAAGTAGATGTCTTTCCAATGGGCTTGAGGGTTTGTTTGTTTTTTAGTATTAAAAGTTCCATTTAGGGGCCCTTTAAATGATGATGATAGTGAACATGTTTAAGGTTTTTTTAGTGATGACTGTGGCCAAACTCGTTCTTTCCTTCAATGCAAATTTTATTTTGTAACTTACAAGTTACCTGCCATGCTATTTTGGTGCTGAATGTGAAATAGTGAATAAAAAGACAAATAATAAGCAAATACATAATTATATCTTAAGAAAAATGCCATGAAGAAATGAGCTGTGTGCCTGTTAGCTGTGTGCTAGCTATTTGATAGTGGGCCAGGCAGAGGAAGCCACCTGTGACCAGGCCCAAAGCACATTTTAAGAATTCCCACAAAGCCACTGGCACAGAGGGTAACAGGTGAGGCAAGAAGGGAGCTGTCTGGCGTTGGTCAGGTGGGAAAGGACCATAGCATGCAAGCAAGCTTGCTTGAGGAAGAATTTGAATTTCATTCACAGAGCAGTGGGGCATCACGGAAAGTCTCTAAGGCACCAGCATGGACCAGTTGAGTATATTAAGGCATTGTGGGGGCTGTTATGCCAAGAAAAATCAAGAGTGGCAGTGGGAAGACGAGGAAGAAAGCCAGTGCTGTGAGCCACGGTTTCTCCGTCTTGGCACCGCTGGCCTCTTGAGTTGGCTGCTGCTTTGTTACAGGGCTGTCCTGTCACCATGGCGCATTCAGCAGCATGTCTGGCTTCCACCCAGCAGGTGCCAGTAGCAGCCCCACCCTCAAATTGTGAGAACCAGAAATGACATTTCCAGGTGTGCTCTAGGGGTGAAGTGTCCCTGGTTGAGAGCCCACTGCTAAGTCCAGGAGCAAGAGGACATCAGAGTGGTGTGATGACAAGAGAGGTGCAGAGAAGTGATTAGGGAGGGGGCTGGGTGGAAGGAGAGGTCCTTCATTCTCCCCTTCTTGTCAGGTTTTCCAGATGTTCCTTAGCAATTTTCATAAACATAATTACCCACAACAGGTCCTTACTCTTCCTTGCCCCTTGATCAGGGGTGGTGAACCTTTTCAAGTTGAAAGGCCCTGTTAATTTAGGTGTAATCAAATAAGGCCACATACAGGAAACATCAACTAGATGAATGTCAAAATGTACATTATTTTGTAAAACTACTATCTAAAGTTAACCTTTTAAAAACTTGTGTCTGCTTCTTTCTGGAAAGCATTTGAATATTTCCTTCCAGCATGGAGGTCCACAGTTTCAGTTGATCTTTAGATGGGTGTCAGCCATCTGTGACCTTGAGGACATCTTAATTTGGGTCAGGTGGGAGAATGTAAATGTGTAGCAGTAAGTGGTTGAAAAGCAAGAAAGCATTTTTCAGGCATGTTGCTGAAGGCATGGGTATTCTACTGCATTTTTCTGTATTTTAATTGGATCTTTCTTAGCATCAAACAATGACTTTAAAATGTCATCTGCTAAGTAGTCAGTCAATTCCATCTGAAGTTCTTTAGGTAGAATTGGTGATGCCAACTAAGTGAGGCTGGAATGCTGATTTGAGTGTGATGTCTTGATTCTCAAAGTCAGTGAACTTTGTCTTCCCCAGTTAATACATCTCTAACAGCTGTGTATGCAAATGATTCACGTATATCATGCTGCTCATCAAAGACCTTAGCTGTCTGGGGAAAATATTCATCTGAAATTTCCTATTGAAGAAGATGTCTTTTGAAAAAGACACTTTTTTCTAAAATACTTAGATTTTTTTTTTTTTGCCAAATATCATACTTAGTTTTATCTTCCAAAAAATATTCACGTCATTTTGATTTCACATGGTATCACACAGAAATGCTGCATTCCTATAGAAATTTTCTTTTAATAATTCACATTGCTGATTCTGTTCTTCATAAAATGTAACTGCCTCACAGAGATAAAATTCTGCCAACACCTGTCCCTCTAGTAATCGACACGCTTTAGAATGATACACCAGATCCACACTGAATACTTCATCCTTGAACTTTAGCTTGTTGCTTTTGCATGAATATAGTTAACAATACTTATAGCTTGTTGTAAATTGTCACTTAAAATAGTAGCTTTACAACAGAGATTTTGCTGATGCAAGATACGGTGAAAAGAAATGAGAGCACCCAAAGCAAGTAGCTCTTTGTAGCAAATAAAATCTTCTGTTAAGATCTGCATAAAGGGTAAAGCCTGTGCCGAGTCCATCTGTGGATTGATCCAAAGCAATTGAATAATACATATTTTCCTTTTGAAGTGTTACAATGAAGTTTTTCTGATAAGTTGAAGGCTAACTTCTGCTCCCAATCAGTTGTGGTTCTTGAAAAAGGCCGTTGTTTGCACTATGAAACTTGATTGGGGTCTAAGCATCCTACAACTTCAACAATACATTATTTCACAATTTCTACGTCACTGAACGGCTTACCTTTTCTCCTGAGTGTATAAGCTACTTCATAAGATGCTTCAGTGGCTTTACTTCCAGGTTTTATTGCTGCTTAAGAACACTGTTTTCTGGTTTTGCTTTTATCTTTCAATTTGTGCAGTACAACCTTCTCTGATTCTCCCCTCATTAAAGTATTTGCGGTCCTTATGAGTATTATAATGCTGATGAGCTTTGAATTTCTTTAATGTTGATATTGCATTATCACAAAGCAAGCAAATCGTTTTATCTTTAGCAGAAACAAGATAATATTGCAATTCCCAATTCTCATTAAAAAATCTGTTTTCTGCTTTCAGTGTTCTCTTGGTCTTCTTTGGCATGATGGACTGTTGAGTTGTGCAGTTACTCATAAACGCCTGTGCCTCAAAGGAGTAGGGCGCCGGCCCCATATACCAGAGGTGGCAGGTTCAAACCCAGCCCTGGCCAAAAAAAAAAAAGAAAAGAAACACAGTGCACACTTGTCAAAAGCTGATTAACAAACTTGTTTACTCAACCCTGTAGACTCTTAACAACCAGCCTCAGACAGTAGTGGCACAAATCAGATGGGGAAGTTAGAACTAACTCCTGAGTGTAGCAGCTGTCAGTTCAGCCCTTTAGCTGACTAATGTTCTAATTGAGCCAGTCAACCTAGGATGATTATTTCACTGAAACTTATTTTATTCTTTAGTATTTTAAATACGTTCACTTAAAGTAAAAATATAAAAGACAAACAAAAAAATGTATTAATAAAAATAAAAGGATTTGTTGTGTAAAATTTGGATTCCGTCAAAAGGCTGTACTTAAGGACCTAGAAGACCACATGTGGTCTTAAGACCACAGTTCCCCAGGCCCGCCTTAGGTTTTCCAAATGTCATCTCTGTTTTGTGTTCCATAGATAGGAAAGATAAACCGTCCGCTCCCTACACCCAGACCGGCACCATTTTTAAACATCAGAGAGGTGATGGGAATGCTTGGTCTTTTCCCAGGAATCCTGAAGTGGGTAAAACTGATTGACAACTTTGAAGGAGAATATGACTACGTGACCAACGAGGGGACGGTGTTCACGTTCAAGACAAATCGCCACTCTCCCAACTATCGTCTAATCAACATCGACTTCACGGATCCTGACGAGTCTAAGTGGAAAGTGCTTGTTCCTGAGCACGAGAAAGATGTCTTAGGTAAGAATACATGCTACTTGAAAATCGTGCTTTTTGTTCTTGATGAGAACAAGGTAAGGTAAAAGACCTTCAACCTGTAATCATCACGTAACCTTGATTCAGAATGAGGTGCCTCCAAGTCTTCACAGTAGGACATCTTTGTAGTTTAGTATGATATTGCACAGAACTTTCAAAGGTGCTTTTGTAAAAATGCCAGTTGTCTTTGTGTAATTAACTATCTGATGACAGTCACAAATGTTTAATTTTTTAACCTGTTTAAGCATGGAACTTTATCTTTAAGCTTTTGAATGACCTTTGGCTATTTGCCTTGTGCCTGTTGTAGATCTTAGGCTGCATGTACAGCCCTCTTACTAGAAAAGAGGATAGACGGTTATCAGGTTTAATCTGAACCCAGTGTAGCTGCTGCTCTGCAGTGAGCTGCATTCACTTCTTGAGAACCTCATTTCATATCAGCTGCCTCTCACAGTGCCTTTCAGTTCCCTTATATTTATTCTCTGTGATTTTTCCAAAAATGATACACTGCACTATAAATTATTTATTATGTGAAAGCTGGATTTGGTTAGAATAAGATTCACCAATTTAAGGACAAGTTTTTACACAAAAGGAGTATTCAGTCCCTCTAGGCCAATGAACAGTTTCCTTGTTGGAGGTGAGCTGATGGATTGAACGGGATAAAATCCTGGGCCATTTAAAAATGCAAAAGTATATGGTATATAATCAGGAAAATAATTTCTTTTGAGATTTGCAGAGTGTCCTTGTCTCAGGTAAAATATTCTTGAAATAAGTTTTTCATTGAATTAAAGCACAGGTGTTGGAGTCAGATCCACGTTCATGTCCTAGACTACCAGTAAGGGACTCTTTCTCCCTGGCTCAAGGCAGTGTGCTGTCTGTGCCTGGCAGGTATTTAAACCTGGCACTGCTTGGGGTGGGGGTGGCAGGTGATTGCAGCTGACTCTCTCAAGACAACAGGTTCCTATGGACCCTTCCTGCCGGGCCCTTGGTGCTGCAGATCCCTTTTCCCTCGAGGAAGGATTACTGAGTGCTTGCTTAAGACTCTGCTCGCTCCTGGCTGCACCTCGCCACCCTCTTGTACTGAGATCTTTGCACCCTTGCAGGCAGTTCTGTTGGTCAGGACACAGAATAACCCCATGCCTGCTCTTTCTTCCAAAATACACCTCTGCACCCTGCAGTGTGACCCCTCCCAGGCTCCTCCAAAGCGGTCGGCCCTTCTCCTGCCTTCCAGGTTTCCCTTTGACTTCTCAGGTTTGGATCAGGTCTATTTGGACAGACCAGTGTTCTGTCTCTCTCAGGCTGGGCTTACTGGAAGACAGTAACCATGTCAGCCTCACTTCAGTCAGGAGAGGGACTCACAGCACAGCATAGGGATTTTTCCCCCTGGGAAACTTTATCACCTGTCTTCTCAAAGCCTTCCGACCCTTCTTTATATTTGGATCATACATTGTGGAACAGGTTTTGAAACATTTCCTTTAATGTCTTTTGCAGTGAGTCTGTTTTATGGTCATTTTGGTAGCCTAATGGCTTCTGTCAAAACTAAGGCAGGAACACACCCCCATAGGTGTGACAGTCAGCGTTTAGGGAGTGTTTCCTGAGTTTCAAATTTAGCACTCTGCACCGCGAGTATTCACCTGAGATGAGACTTGCTGTCATGAGTCTGCAAGTAGGGTGCCCTGGGATGTTTTCCAGGTGCAAATCAGGTTGGAACAGTGGTTCTTGTACAGGGAGCCATCATAGATGTAAATAATCCCCACAGCATCTGAATTTTCTGCCCTTTAAAGTCAAAGGGATTTTAACCACACCTCAAGGTGACACCTCATCTTATAGATCTAATGAAATGCAAATTAATGCTCGGAGATTTGAGGGGGTGAAGTGTTTTTATAACCCTCATTCTGAAAAGGTTATACACGTAAGTTCTTTAGATTGGAAAGGGAAACCTTGGCTGTTCACTAGAACTCATCAATTCAAAGAGAAGCACAGTTGAATTTGCCTTGTGTCATTAGCACAGAATGCCCTGTTAAGAATAAAAACTAGAGATGAGTCATAAAGTACAGCCATAAAGTCAGAGCTTTTGTTAATAACAGTCAACAAATCACCTTGGCCTTTTCGTATTCACTTTTGTCTGTTTCATAATTCTGATGTACTCACAGTTAACACGAATTGATGATTCTCTGACAGCTATAATTTACTTCATCTTTCCCCCATCCTCTGCTCTGTTTAGAGCATTAGGCCGCATGAGGCATTTTTTAAAAAGTCATATTGGAGAATGAAAAAAATTACTTTTGGATGTAAGGGTTCTTTATAACCTCACTTGAGGAAAAATTAGCTATAATAATCTAAACAACCCAGCTGAATCTTCAGCGTTTCCTGCCTTGTTTATGTGGATAAATTCTGACAGACCTCAGACTGGCCTCTGCCTGCTCCATGGGCCTTTTCCCTCCCTGTCACCTGGCTCACTCCTGTTCTCCCAGCTCTGTCGCTGCAAGATGCAGCCCTGGTAGTCGAGACAAACTCGTTCCAAGTCGTCAAGGGATTCTTCTTGAGAAATACCCTTCATTTCTTTTCTTTCCTTCCGGGTCTTTATCCCCAGCTTGATTTGGTGCGCTGCCCGTTAGGCAGTGGTGTTTGTCTCAGCCCCCTTCCATCCTAACATAGACTTCCATTGTTCTGCATTCAGCTTTCTGATGTGGGCTTTATTAATGCCATCTTTGTTTACATCACCCTCTGTTCAAACAGCAGCTCCTCAGTAACAGGTAACCAGCTCCCTCCTACCAAGCTCACAAGAATCCCCCGTTAGGCCACCACCAGCATGACCACCCACTCCTGAACTGAGAATTCTTTTCTTCTTCTTTCTTTCTTTCTTTCTTTCTTTCTTTCTTTCTTTCTTTCTTTCTTTCTTTATTTATTTATTTATTTATTTATTTATTTATTTTAAGACAGAGTCTCATTCTGTCACCCTTGGTAGAGTGCTGTGGCATCATAGCTCACAGCAACCTCAAAACTCTTGAGCTGTAGTGATTCCCTTGCCTCAGCCTCCCAAGCAGCTGGGACCAGAGGCACCCGCCGCAAGACCTGGTTATTTTTTAGAGACGGGATCTCACTCTCACTCAGGCTGGTCTTGAACCCTGGAGCTTTGGCAATCCACCTGCCTCAGCCAGAGTGCTGGGTTACAGTGTGAGCCGCAGCGCCCAGCAACAGTTTTCTTCTTGAAAATGGATCTCTCACTTGTTCTCTTTACCACTCTTCCTCCTGTCCTTCCTGCTGGTCGTGCATCCATACTCTTTTCCACGCTCCTCATTTCTCGCTTTGGCCTCCATCCCTTCAGTTACCTGTCTTCCCACCACCTCATCCCTCTTTTCCTGGTAGCCCCATCACCTACCCACCCCCCTCTCCACACACCTTACTCAGCACTCAGCGCAGCCCTAGCTCAAGGGCTCTCACTCATTCTGAGTCCTCAAAGCACCAGTCCCTTACCTTTGTTTACATCTTACTACTTGTATTTTTTATGGTTGTGTCTCAGAGGCAGAAATGCCCTCATCTTTCTACTTGTCTTTGTAGAGGGAACCTGTGTATATGAAGAGCTTAACATATTTTTGTCCAATAACCTTTTCAGACACAAATCATGATTTAGTTTTTATTGTTGTTGTTTTTAATAGCTCCTGTAATCTGATATTAGACACAAAATAGGTAGGCAGACTATTTGGATTCTATACATTACGGTCATAAGCTCCTGGCCCAAGGTGAAGAATGTTTTATTTTCTCTGGACATAACAGTAGCAATCACTTATTAAAGGGATATGCTAAAAACCAGATGGAATAATTAAAACCAATTATGAAATGATTTTGCAGGCCTCATTGCTGCATAGCACATAACTGTCAGTGTAAGAAATAGTATGGTTTTTATTAACTTTCAGAAAGTTTGCTCTCTCCTTTCCAGAATGGGTAGCTTGCGTCAGGTCCAACTTCTTGGTCTTGTGCTACCTCCATGACGTGAAGAACATTCTGCAGCTTCACGACCTGGCGACTGGTGCTTTGCTCAAGACCTTCCCACTAGAGGTGGGCAGCGTGGTGGGCTACAGTGGTCAGAAGAAGGACACCGAAATCTTCTACCAGTTTACTTCCTTTTTATCTCCAGGTAAGTGTCTTTCCACCCTTGCTGCTCCCTTTAAAAATCAGGTGGATGTTTGGGTTTCTGTGGGGACATGGAAATAGTGCTATGTTGTTGAAAATCACATATCCTGAATTATAGCCAAAATTACTTAATGGGAATAAAACCGTAAACCACGCTCAGAACAAAGGGAGATGTAAATGGCTGACACTGCATTCTCATCAAGACTCTGTTTTTTTGGGAGCAGGAGCAGGTATTGTTCTATGTTGATGAAAAATCAGCACCAACAAATACAGCATTTGATTCAGGCTTGGTCTGTATGTCCCAGAACATGCAGTGCACATAACAGAAAACAAAATAAACCTGTGGCCACATCTGATGTTTAAAAAAAAAGTTTTTAAGAATAAACTGAGCTGTTCGACTGAATTAAAATGTAGTTCTAAAAGTCTAGTCTTACATCATGAATATTTGGTTCTAGTAGAAAAGGGAAAATGCTTGTAAGTTACGATTTTACATCATGTGATAAGGGATAATTTTCCCCAAAATAAACATGGCTCTCGTTTTAACTTTAAAAAACAAACAAACAATGGATGTTTTCATTTTGCTTTGTTTTGGTCTTTCCCCACTTCTCACTTTGGCTACACTATTTCCGTGTGGTTGTCACTATACACGCACTGTGATTTGTCCTCAGCTCAGTTGACAGCTTGCAGCTAACCAGGCAGACCTTGTCCTAAAAAAAAATCTGGCTGAAAAAAATCTCTGCACTTGTTCATTTGTTGAGCTCCTCCAGGGTGCTTTTGTGTCCCACCCACTTTGGTCCCAGTCCTTTAACCAGGTGACAGTGATATCTCATCCTCTTTTATTTTGAGCCTCTGAGTCACAGAGCAGGCAGTCCTTAAGGACTGTGGCTGTGGTGACAGGTTGCTGCCAGGGTTATTAAAACCAAAAGAATGATGTTCTGTGAGTCTGATGGTGTATCTGGAATACCTTCTCTCCAGCACCATGCAGAGGATTGAGAGGGGCTAGGAAACATGCCCCCAAGACTGTGGTGGCCAGGGGAGAAGTCAGGAAGCACAGTGGACAACTCCCCTTCAGGGTGCCCTGTGCACTCCTCCCACCTCCCCCTCCCTCGGAGCCCGGAGCATAGCGGCAGCTTGTGGATAGACCAGGAAGAGTCTCTTTCTTCCAGATAGCCATTCTTAATCCATTGTGGGGTCCACAATTTATTTCCTTAAACTTTTACATTGGAAGTTACTCCAGAAATTTTACTTTGGAAAACTTTCTGTCTTCAACCGTTTACGTGGATAAATGAGGATGATGAGGAAGACAGAGGGGGGTGACTCTCCTCCTCTTAATAAAAGCAGAGTCCCCAAAGGCCTATAAATTCCCTTCAACAACCCCATGTGACCGTTTATTTCAGGAACAAGCTCATCATTACCTGGGGAAGAAAGGGTTCATTGTCCTAGTGTAAAATGTTGGGTTCTATTCCAAGCAGTGAAATATTATCTGTGACTATGGCTGTGACATTTGAAAAGGGAAGTGTGTTCCTAGTTCTGTACTGCCAGGCAGCTCCAACCAAGCTTTAATTTGTTCTTGGGATGTTTTGTCCGTTTCCTTTGTCTCTTTTCACTCTTTTTGCCTCCATCCTTCTCTTTTCTCTGCTGAATGCAATTTGATCTCTAAAACCAGAGAACTGGGCTTTCAGACCTGGGCCTTCTGCAAAAACAGCCATCAGATAATTAAATTAGATTGCATGAAAGCAAAAATTGTTAGTGTTTGTGTATACATACATCCGTACACATCCTAGCTCACAAGCTGGCTTGCACCGGTCTCTAAAGGTTAGCTGTTCACAGTCGCAGTAAACAGCAGAGGTACTAAATTAACATGGGTGAGTCAAGCCCCAGCGTCACAGATTACTACAGCTCCATCTTCCTGCTATGGTCCTGTGGTTCATGTGGCAGGTGCACACCAGCTGACTTTGTTTCCCATACAGGCACATAGTAAAGACACATCTTGAGCCAAAGCTGTGAATTACTTTTGTACCTTTAGTAACACTTGGGAGAAAACAGGCAGCCAGGGCAACTTGGAGCACATTGTACTTACTCCCTGTGGTTCAAAGCACTTAATGGTTGAGCTGATTAATTTTCTACGTGTGGAACCTTGGGGGGTTGCCTAAGGTTAGCTCCAGAAAGACTTGCATGTTATAATAACTCAGTACAGCAGTCCCAGACTCATGGCCCTGAGAGATAGGGATGAGAAATTAAAGAAGCCTTTCACAATTCTTTGGAAAGATGAAAATTTTTTATGAGACTTGTTTTTGTTTTTTTCTACTAATAACATTAAAACCCAACCTATAATCTGTTGAAACAATGCAATGCCTCCATGGGTGGTGAAGTTTTGCCTTTGTACATATCCAACTTTTTAGATCTCTCTGATTCTTCATTTACAGTTCCTCCCAGAATCATTCTTCTTCTAACTCCCACTTCTACCTCTTTACATTTATTTCAAAGTAAACTGAGAACATGCCACCTGATCTCCCTTCCTGTGGCCAGAAAGGCCTTCTTAAGTGTTCTCATCAGGAGGCTTCCTCTGAAGTCCAGACACCTCTTCTGGCCTTAGGGTCCTCCATTGTCCAATTCTCTCTCACCTTTAAATTTTGATATTTATTTATTTACTTATTTTTTGAGACAAAGTCTCACTCTGTCACCCTGGGGTTGAGTGAGTGGCACCATCATAGCTCACAACAACCTCAAACTCCTGGGTTCAAGTGATCCTCCCACCTCAGCCTCCCAAGTAGCTGGGTCTCCAGGTGCCTGCCATAACAAGAGACAGCGTCTCACTCTTGCTCTGGCTGGTCTTGAACTCCTGAGCTTAAGCAGTCCACCTGCTTGGACCTTCCAGGGTGTGAAATTTATTTCCTAGAGATTATCTGCCAGGAACATCCAACCACAGCCTGCATCTGGCTATGAATGCTTACCTGTGATGGCAGATACTACAAAAATTATGCACAGACCTTTTTTGCTCACCAGCTTTCATTAGTGTGTGTGTGTATTTAATGTGTGGCCCAGGACAACTCTTAGATATGCATCTGTAGCCAGCCTTAGGCTGTGGTTGGAGGCCCCTACATGGTCCTTTCTGGTTTGTGATTCTAGGATGTTTTCTTCAAACCCCACCTTCCCTTATTACCCCATGAGAGCCAAATCAGGTAGGATGCAAAGCATCCTTACATTTCAGGGACTCACATTATGGTGTGAATGTGCAGTGGGCTAACCTGGGGCTAACTCAGATAGATCTATAAACAGAAAGTATTGATAAAATACACAAAGCACTAGTACCTTCCATTTTAACACAGCTTCCTTCAAGGTTTTACTTCTACACAGGACAGAAGAATAGAGGTCAGGCATAATACTCTTTCTCTGAGCAGTGACCAGCTCCTGTTGTGTATTTATTTCATCCTGCTTCTAGAGTTGATGTCCCAGCCTAGAAAGGTAAACAGGCATTCAGAGTATAGTTCCTCCGTACTGTCTCTCACTAGAATTTGCTTTTTAGTCCTGCAGTTACTGATCCTGGGCACTAAGCTGGTGACTGCCAGAGCTAGGCATTCTGGCTCCTGAGGCCTTCAGCATCCACAGTACTACAGGTCACAGGGATACGGGGCTGGTGTCAGGAGCTCTGGTGGCACATTCTCAGTCTGCATGCTCTGTTTTTGCTCCATTGTTTGGAGGTTTTTTGTTTTTTGTTTGTTTTTTTTCCCCAAAGATTCAGATGCTTTTTGCATTGGTGGGATACCAGTTACTGATCCAGAAGCTCTTGAGAATTTAAGTATATCACAAAGTAGCCTTTTACCCTCACGATTACACTCCTCCTGGCAAGAGCAGTATTCAGTATATCTGGTGGATTAGAATGCAGACGCACAGAGTATAGTTTAAAAGTACAGGTGTTATGGGTTATGGACAAGATACATCCTCGAGAATGTGTTTAAGTCAGATTTGTATGTGACTCAGATCCCGGATGAACCATCCATTACTACTATTATACAGTAGTAATAATAATAACAGCAATACCTTAATGGCTATATGTGGTCATAATCATGTAGTATAATAGTATAGTAGTAATATCACTGTAGTATAATAAGTTACGGAAACTTTGTCCTCTTTTCTTCTAATTCAGACAAACAACATAAAAACAAACCTACAAGAGAAATTTAGCAAAGAATATTAAAGTTTAACACTCACCTAATGCACATCAGTGTCTTAGTGGAAAGCTCATTTTTGAGGTAAGAAGGGAGGCTGATGCCAGTCAGATGAGGAGGAGGATGGAGTGGGTGCTGGAGAGTCAGGATTTGATTCTGTTGCTGGAAGAGGGACACTCACCACTGACATTGGTCTCTTGAAAAGGGAGTCTAGGATTGTTTGCACAACCTTTTTCTTATTATAAATGACCTCGTACCAACTGATCTCAGTAGCCTTTGTCACCCCCTCTGAGTTAGGATCTTTCTCTCCAAGCTTAGCAGCTCCTCCTTCAATGAGACGAAAGGCTTCAGCTAATTCTTTTGCTGTAAACTTTCTTGGCTCTGGATCTTCTGTTTCTTCACAAGCTTGTCTATCAGCTGCGTCACTATCCACTAGACCAGCTGCTAGCGTAAGGATGCTGCCCCAGTGAACCATTTACACCGTGCAGGTTTTTTTCTGTGCACAGAAGAAACGAGTTCCTGAGTAATTTAATTATAAGTTAGCCTTATGGGAAGCCTTGGGAATCCAAAAGTGGGGAATGCCTTAAGCCAGGGACTACCTGTATGTTATATATAGATGCACTCTAACAAATATCCAAGTATAACTTGAACTAAGAAAGGCAGCACTTCATGTTATGTACCTTCTTTCTGTCGGCGTTGATCATACACCCTATTATAGCAACCTTAAAGTAGTTCGTAAGCATGAGAACTGAAATAGAATTCAAAAAGATCAGCAGCCATGCTGTTAACAGATGTCAATGTTTTTACTCCTTGCCAGCAGGGGTCAGAGAATTATTGTTCCTTGGTGGTTAGGGGAGTTGAGGAGAAAGGGCTGCCATTCTAATACATGATTATTCCATTTAAATATGCCCTGTGGGAATGTCATTGGTTTTTGGTTTTCTAACAAGTACTGGTGAGATCACTAAATCAATTTTTCATATACTTGACAGCAATATGTTTAAAGTATTAGGTGGGGAAATGCTGTTTCCACACCAGCCACTCTGCAAATGACTAATTCTGTTTCATAAACCACTGTAGTGTCATTGTTTTCAAACATTAATGACTTGTCTTATTGTTTCTTTGATTTAGTTCTTAAATGTTAAAGTAGTGGCATCAAATTCAGGAAATGGAATTTTAATTAGTGTTAAATAAGCTGGAATTCATGGTGCATATTAATCATTTTGTGTTGTGCATAATTTATTGGGATAATCAGAACTGAAAAAGCAGTTTTGCTATGACTGTCCGTCACATTGGTCCCTGATTGTTGTCCGCGTGTGTGTCCATGTGTGGGTGATGTCAGGTGTCAGGAAACCCCACCACCACCACTGGCTTTTGACCTTGGGCACATCATTTGAATTTTCTGTCAATTTCTTCCCAGATAAAATGGCCCTGAGTGAAGTCTTCTGTTTTCTTTGACCCGTCCTCCTATGTGACCTGGCTGGGGGAAGACCTGTTAAGTTTCTGTAACTTTTTTAATCCGTTCACTTTTAAGCTGGCATTCTTTGCCATTTTCTCTATGTGTAGGAAATTTGTCCATGTCAGCTATTGCATTTGACCTTCACAAGGCCTAATTCTGGTGCTTGGTGGACTTCCTTTTCACCTTTCTCATATTCAGAATGCATTTGAATCTTCTAAAGCTTATGCACAGATGAGTATTGTAGGGAGGAAAGCTGCATGAACTGATGATGGTGAAGAGTGCATTCAGGTAGCGCTCCCCGGCCAGAGGAGCTCGTGGGGAGCCTCCCTGCAGTGCTGGGTGACCAGAACCCTGACTTCTCCTCTCCCATCTGCTTGTGTTCTGTGGTCCTCACCCCTCTTCCATCCAGTGAGTCTTACAAGCTAAACTAAGACTTCCTCTCCCTTTCAGGTATCATTTATCACTGTGATCTTACCAAAGAGGAACTGGAGCCAAGAGTTTTTCGAGAAGTAACCGTGAAGGGCATTGATGCTTCTGATTACCAGACAATCCAGGTATGGAGAAGCTGATCTTGTCAGTGTGAGAGTTAGGAAGTCTCACTTTCAGGCTGGACCATTCATGCTCCAGCTTGTCAGAAGCCATGGAGGTAATCTGTGGTGATACAAGCAACAGATATTTCTGGAGTCCTGTTGCTGCACATTGAGCCTGGTGCCTGGCACAGTCCCTGCCCTCCCCTAGCTTGTAGGTCCTGCTCCCTACAAGTGGTTTGTTACTCTAGACCAGAAGCCTGAGTTCCTCGTCTTGGGGCTCTTTCTTACAGTAGCTGTCAAAGTAACACTGTTGGTATCAGTCTACTAACTTGAAAGTGGGTTTTGTTCTAGCTCAGATCTTTGGATTTCATAAACATCAGTGAAGATTTGCTTTATTTAAAATACCAACTGAAGATGCTGTGAGTCGGTCTTTTTAGTTTGACATCATAAGTCCTACAACCTTACGCAGAGTAGGCACTCAACAAGGTATTTCAATGAGTGGATTAACTAATGTCATGTCACCACAAGCTCAGTTTTTAGTCAACATCTTTTCAGGCTAAGAATCTCCTTTTTTGTTTTTCAGCTCTCCAAAGGTACTGAGACTTTCAGAAACTGAGTCACTGATTGATCATGACAAGGAATGTCTCTGTTCCTTACAATGAGAGGTCACTAATAGGCCACCAGGTGTGGATCAAGCCTCTCCCACCTAGGGCGGCTGGTTTAGGATCCAGAACATTGTGAAGGAAGATTAGGACAAAGAGCACCCGAGATTGTGTCTGTGAAACCAGGGCATGATTATAGCTTGATGAATTCCCCATTAGCTGTCTAGGAGTAGTGTAGGAGATAGGCTGGATTCTAGATCATAAATAAAGCTCTGTTTGCACTAAAAGGTGGTGGGCTGGGTTTGGTGCAGGGCTGAAGTTTACCAACCTCTGTTCTATATTGTTCTAAATCATGAGTCAGTCGGCAAACAGGCCTCCTGTTTATTGGAGACCCGCCATGCTCACTCATTCACATAATGCCCTTGGCAGCTTCAGCACTTGAGCAAAACGGTCACAGCAGGGACTGTGTAGCCCACAAAGCCGAAAATACTTAGTATTTGGCCCTTTAGGAAAAAGTTTGCTGGATTCTACTCTATGTAAGTAGTATTTAAAATCACAGGGCATGGTGCCTCTGTCAAAAAGCCTTGCTAGATAGTCCTGAAACCTGCCATATGCTTCTTGGGTGATATTGGGCAAATTACTTAATCACTTAATTTTTTCAGCTGTAAAATAGGGGTATTATCTCTTTTTCAGGATTTTTGGAGGTGCTGCAATTTATTTATGAGATGTGGTATATTAAGGGTGTGGCACATAAAACAATCTAATTTTTGTAGTCAGTATTTAAAATATTAGACTGAGTTTTTCTCATCTCTTTGGCTTACTTCTTGTTAGTTTCATTTTCAAGGTGAGCTATTGTCTGGAGAGGGATTCTGTAGAGCCTGCAGCCCTGTCTACTATTGACACGGTTCATGAATTCATCCTAGTCCTGTGTGTGTTAGACTTCTTAAATCTGTTCACTTTTAGGCTGGCATTCTTCGCTGTTTTCTCTATGTTTAGGAAATTTGTCCCTATCAGCTTGCATTTGACCTTCACAAGGCCTAATTCTGATTGCTGATGGGCATCCCCAGGAAGGACAGGTATGGCTCCCACGCCGGGGACACCCGGCCATCCCCAGCAAGTACTCCCACGCTGGGGACACCCAGCCATCCCCAGTAAGTGCTCCCACACCGGGGACACCCAGCCATCCCCAGCAAGTGCTCCTCTGCTCTCAAGAGCACAGTCTCAGCTGCCCTAAGATTAGGCCGAGTCGCCTGAGAGGCCCCAATCTTCTCCTTACCTCTACTATCTCTACTATGCAGTCCCTTAGCTCTCTATGAAAAAAGATGTTATTTTCCTCTTTTTCCACCTTCCCACAAACAGTACCCAAGTACACAATTGGTTACGGAATTGGGGGATGGAGAGGCCCCAGTAATAACTGCCAGGGAGGCTGCTGCTTCTAGGGAAGAACCTCTTCCTTCTTAGCATCGGGGCTGTTTCTCCAGTCACGTGGCTGTTAGCCCCAGCTCTGATAGTAATAATGTTCTTTATAGATGGTGAACTAGTTACCATCTAAAATGTATTTTCATTTCAGAGCAGTGCAAGTGCTTGTGTGGATTAGAAACCTGTCAGCCGTGTACAAAGCAGCTTGAAGTTTCCAGATTAAACCGAGGAGAAAATGTACTTGGGGGCTGTCAATTGCCTGTGTCATTGGAGAACTCACAGAATTTCTCTTGGTTGGCTCTAGACTTCCCTGATGTTAAACTACTCAGATGTGGGCAGCTTTTTATTTGTACTGCTGCAGAAGGGAGAATAAAAATATTCTTGGTAGATATTTAAAGCAGTAGTAACTGGACAGACTCACTGGCTCACAGATCCTCACGCACTACACTTCATTTCCATGCTTAGAAGGTAGAACTCTGCCTGTTACTACGAGGTTCAGCTGCTGTGTATGGTGCCAACAGAAGAGCTTAGACCCTCTGATTGTGCACAGCATACATATTGTACTGTTATTAAAATAGAACTCTTTCATTGTGCAGAAAGAAACATACTGTGATGTCACAAGACCATCAATTTGTGTCACTTAAAATCATTTTGCAATGGTTTAGATCAATGTATGCAGCAGGACTTTGACATGCGAGCATGACGGATGCTCTCACAATTTGATTAGGTTCTTGGCAGTGTTGCCAGCAGTGACTCCCACTGTAGAAAGCAGGCTCTAGAGAGGGATTGTGCATGAATGGAGAGCATCCTAACAGTGAGTAATAGAAACCATAGTATTTTTGGGAAAAAAAGAGGTTCTACTTTTGTTTTCAGATACTTGGGGTAATGTTATGTTTAATACCTTTGGACCCTAGGGTTTATATTTATTCTATATATGACTTAAAAAAGAATTATCTTCCAAGCTATTTATCATGCTTTCTTCCATTCTCTGAGGTATGTCATCACTTTGATGCAAATACTGCAGCACGGGTGACCCTGCAGGGCTGGTCAGCGCTGATTAGTGGTGGCCGTGAGTATGCACAGCTTTTAATGTCCCCAGCTTCGTGGTGGTGGAGGTGGTAAAATAGACCAAGCCAACAAGAAAGAAAGGTGGAAGAAACATATGGCTAAATGAGCCTCAGAGGGCTGTATTCCCTCAAGACCATGAGAATCTTGACTGGGAAAGTGAAGGATCTCGTCATATTTTGCTCACAGTTGCAGAGCAGAGCTGCTGTCAGTACAGCCCTTTACTCATTCCTGATTGTAGCAATGGGTAGGAAATTGATCTGTATCAAAAATATAGTAGAACCTCCCTACACTGACCACCTCCGTAAGTGGAGCTAATTTTCATGGACTGGATATGTGCCACATGTACGTTATGTTGGTTACCTCCATGTGTTGACCAATTTGTTAATAGTCCCTCAAGGGGTCCATTGACAGAGGGTCTACTGTAATGATGTTGAAAATCAGATCCTGGAAAAACTCAGTTTCTCTTCTAATCTGGGGCAGAGATAAGAATTTAGTTTTAGGTTCGGTGCCCATAGCTCTGTGATTAGGACACCGGCCACATACACCGAGGCTGGTGGGTTTGAACTCAGCCCAGGCAAGATAAATAACAGTGACAACTGCAACAAAAAAGTAGCCCGGCATTGTGGCGGGTGCCTGGAGTCCTAGCTACTCGGTGGGCTGAGGCAAGAGAATGGCTTACACCCAAAGAGTTTGAGGTTGCTGTGAGCTGTTACACCACAGCACTCTACCAAGGGTGCTTTTTTTTCTGTCTCCAAAAAAAAAAAAAAACAACTTAGTTTTCTAAAATTGGTTAGTCTTTTCTGTTTCCTGCTTTTTATGGGAATGGCACAACCACAAAATATTGATTAGAACCTCCATGTCCTTCTTTTAAAAAGAAATTGAAAAGCCAAGCATTAGAAATTACGTTTGTAAAACAGATTTGGTAATTAATGAATTTACTTGAAGAAAATATGTCTACATTTATAATCAGTAATGTTTCATTTTAAAGAAAGGAATAAGGAAATGGTAATTAAATTTGGACTATCAGTATATATTTATAACTGTGGTGTGCAGTGACATGCACTATTTAGGTACAAAGAAATTCCAGACATAGGTACTGCTCCTGGGTAATTTAGAAAGTGGACTGAACTTTGAAATATATAGATCTGAATCATCAAACATTCCAAGGATGATATTGCAGTGGCCAAGGGAAAGGTGCAGGCTTCAGTCGGTGTTGTGGAAATCAGAGGCCGTCCTGGCCAGAGTAAAGGAAGAGGGTTTACAGAACTGGAAGTTGGGCGGGGCTCTGAGGGGTGGGTGTTTTTATAATTACCAGTTCCCCACAGAGTCTGAAAGATTTCACCTCTGCCTTTGTTCAAAGACTGCCTCTGCCTTTTTGTTGCAGTGTAATTTCATAATTTCACAGTAGATTCAAGATAAGAATCAGACCCACAGGACTGGGATGGGGCTGCCTATGGCCCTTGCCGCCAGTGGGTGGAATTGTGCAGGGCTGAACGTGAGCCAGCAAAGCAATGTAGTGGAGCAAAATACACTTTCTGGTTTTTAAATCTCTTGCTTTTGTTCAGATAGCTGAGAGGTTGGCTTTTCTCTTTTCAAAATTCATAGACCTGAAAAAGAACAGTTGACTGAGTATTCTGCAGATAAACTCCAGTAACAACAGTTTCTACATTTTATAAAAGACGAATCAGGAGAATCTAAGAACTTATATTGTAAGGGAAGAAGCAAAGTAGTAATGATTTTATAAGTATCTAACATAGATTTTTAATCTTTATTCCTCTTTTCTTGGTAGGAATTTTAGTTTTTTGAGGATCACTGTGTAGCTTAACAGAAATGTTAAAATTAGATGTTCCCTAATTTACCAACATGCTTTGGGATAGAGGGAGTGGGATTATTTTTTCTTTAGATTTTTCTAAGCTTGGCAAGAACTAATTTGTGATTGCTAGCATATAGTCTTTGCTATTCAAAAAACATGTTCTGGAAATATTAATTAGTGTCTTAATATTCATTAATTTCTGCACCGAGGACCTGGCACGTGACTTTTTAAGGGTTGACTCATCCACATCTTTGGTGAGCTGACTGTTGAACTGCTGATAATGTTTTCCACAGTGCCATGCTCTTGCAAGTAGGTGAAGGTCAGAAATCTTCAGAACATATTAGTGAAGAGTGAATGGAGGAATGTTTTTTTTAAAAAAAAAAAAAGTTTGTGAGGGGTCACTGAGCTTGCATATGATTAGGAGACTGCTTGGAATGGAATCACTCATTCTTGACCATTGATTGCCTAAGCAAGCATTCCTATAATTTTTGAGGTTATGCTTTGCAGAGGCATGCAGGTGTTCTCACATAAACAGAATCCTGCCCTACTTTAGAATCTCCGCGTCATGCAGACATTAAGATTGAGTACCTCTTTCTACTTCTCTAGAGAGCAGCTGTGTTAAAATAATTGGGCGCTAGACAGCAAGAGTCCTTCTTTTCTTGCTATCTTATGATAGAGAAATAAGTCGTGTGGCCCAAGTCTATAGTTGCTGCAGTCTCCTCGCCACTCTATGTAAATTCTCACTCATGTCTAAAAGCAGGCATGACTTCACAGCAAGATCATGTAACCAATAATTTGTAAAAATTACAGGGCAGCTTTGCGACTTTAGCAGCTACTTGTCAGGTAGCTTTGTAAAATCCTCATAATGAAGGCCTAGGAAGATTCTTGGCCCTTCCCTGGGGCTCCCTGTGGCAAGGTAGATGAATATCCAAAGATGACTTAGGCTGTCTTACTCTGATCTCTGAAGTTTGCTCTGAGGAAATGGTTCTGTTTAAACTGTGAATGTGGGCTGCCCTGAAACAGCATCCAGGAAAGAACCTGAACTCAAGCCTGTGACTCACAGCATGGGAACAGTGGCCCTGGAAAGAAGCGCAGTCAGTTTGGCTCTCCTTGGGGGGTTTGGGACATGGGCCCAGGTCACAGGAATCTTGCTTTGCAAAATTGCTTTTCCCGATATGTTAATAAGTCGGATGGGATGGATTACACATGAATGGTTTAGATTTAGTTCTGGGTGGTTCCACCTAGGTTTACTGCTCTTCAGCAACTTGTTGTGTTGGAGGCCATAACTGTCACAGATCAGACCGTTCATAAATTTTTACCATAAGTGACAGCCATACTCACTGTAGATTTGTTCACTCTTAGTATATATAAAATTTTTAATATTTTAAGAATTTACAGATATTGCTGGGTTTACTATTATATGTACTAAAGTCACTTCAATAGGTTTAAATTCCTTTTCAATTATTCTAAGAGTCATGGCTTTTGAGACCCGTAAAAGTTAGTGTTGCTGAGCTTTGATGATATTGAGGTGGACAGGTTTACCTGCAGCTAACAATTTGCTCCAACTGCTTACTAGAAAATGATCTGAACAAAGAATAGTATTATTTCACTGTCCTTTAAAAACAGATAGTCACTTCTTATTAAAACTGAATCACTGGCATAACATGTTTGATAATGATACTTTTGCCATTTTAATAATTATTTCTGTTTTTTAAAATGAATCTCAAGATGTGTTGTTCAGTGTACATTCATCTGTGAGCAACAGGAAAAATAAAATCCAAATAATTGTGACTTTAAAATGATGTTTTACGTGAGAGGGTAATAAACTAAGTGCAGGGGGTGTCGGTCTATGGCCAACGTGGCCCACAGAGTAAGGAATCCAGCTCCTTCTCTTGCTGCTTTTGGACGTGTGGCTTTTGTTTCTAGAATTTCTTCACGGGTCTAGGTGGCTGCTGGTCCAGCCTTGTGATGTTTCCTTTCCAGCCAGCAGGAAGGTGGCTTTCGGGAAGTAATGGGAAAGAGTGCTGCCTGCCAGCCTACTTTGCCAGGCAGTGGCATGCATTATGTCTGCTTACATCTTACTGGTTAAAAGATACTCACACCTGGGCCTGTGGTTCAAAGGAGTAGGGTACCGGCCCCATATACCAGAGGTGGCGGGTTCAAATGCGGCCCCAGCCAAAAACTGCAAAAAAAAACATACACCTTGTTGCAAGAATGCTTGGGATGTATTTTTAATCCCCCTTCTTCCCCCCCACACACACACAGAATGTGCCTCACTATAAATTTGGGCCTTATTATCAAGGAAACAGGGGGACTGGATATTGGGGGACAACTGACATTCTGCCAAAACAGGCCTTCACCAAAAGTGTATAGGTCATGAGACCTAGGAACCTGAATACCACCTATTAGCCAGGTACCTAAATCTCAGGCTCAGAGTTGAAAAAATGAAGACTCCTAAAAAATTGAATTTCCAGATACAGTTGTTACAGCAAGAAATCATATACCACAAAGACAGAAGCACCCGTTATGGAGGCACTTCTTCCATAAAGAAAGAAATTTAATATTGCTTCTGGAACATGAAGTGTGGTGCAGGAGCATGTGGGAATAGGTGAGCAGCAAGGTGAACTCTGAGGGGTTATTCTGGCCCGGTAAGGAAGCTGGTAAGCTAGCATCCACATGGCTCTCCCGTGTTTGATTCTGTTACACTAGGGTCTGCTTCTTGCCTGGCACAGCCAATTCCCACCATCTTCCTGCACTGTCCCTGTGAAGAATGTGGAAACAGACCATCAGGGACGAGCCCGTTGTTTGGAATAGGAGCAGGGCACAAGTCCGCCTGCAGAGAGGAGATATGGTCCCTAATTTCATAACTGCCTCCTTTGCTTATACATACGTGGCATGTTCTGCTAATATGCTTTGGCTTCAGGACAAAGTTATACGCCTTCTAGTTACATATGCATTAGAGTTCCTCTAACTGAGAGCACTCTCATCTTCAGAGGAGGAAATTCAATCAATGTAAGTGTTCTAACAAAGGTTACACTGTTAGCAATTGTCAGCGCCAACACCAGAACTCAGAACTCAAGATTGAAGCCGATCCTGCACATTTTGTTATCAAGATAAGTTATTTGCTCTCTGATAGTTCAGGGTTGGGTTTTTTTACTTGTAAAACAAACAAATTAGACCAAATGGTGTCTAAGCTCTCTTGCCTCTAAAGAGTACCTCTTGGTGCTGTATAATATCTGATAGGTACTTTGTGGACATTTATGGAACCTGTTCAATAATACAAAGACTCTTTAGGTAGCAGAGGAGACACAAATTTGTATTTTTATTATTTATAAATATGATTTATGTAATGACTTATTTTAGAAATAATTTTAAATGATAAATACTTTATGATGTATTTTAATGTTCACTTCCAATCCCCTTGTCACGTATTATGTTAATGGAGGTTTCACTGCCTTTTCCATTTGCTTCTGTAATATACAGACATACCTTATTTTATTGTGCTGCATTTTATGGTACTTTGCAGATATTTCATCTTCTACAAATTAAAGGTTTCTAGCAACCCTGCGTCCAGCAGGTCCATCAGTGTCATTTGCCCAACAGCACGTGCTGACTTAACGTCTCTGTGTTAGATTTTGGTAATTCTCACAATATTTCAGACATTTCATTATTATTATATCCGTCTTGGAGATCTCTCTGATCAGCGCACTATCTTTGATGTTACTATTGAAATTATTTTGGGGTACCATGAACGGTACCCATGTAAGATAGTGAACTTAATTGATACATGTTATCGACTGACTGTTCCTCTGTCTCTCTCCCTCTCCTTGGGCTTCCCTATTTCCTGATATATAATAATATTAAAATTAGACTAATTAATAACCCTGCAGTGGCCTCTAAGTGTTCAAGTGAAAGGAAGCTTCCCACATCTCTCTCTTTAAATCAAAAGCTAGAAATGATTAAGCTGATTGAGGAAGTTGTGTTGAAAACTGAAATAAGGCAAAAGGAAGGCCTCTCTTGCAAATAGTTAGCCAGGTTGTGAATGCAAAGGAAACTTTTTTTGTTGTTTTGAGACAGAGTCTCACTTAGTCGCCCTTGGTAGAGTGCCGTGGTGTTACAGTTCCATAGCAACTTCAAACTCTTGGGCTTAAGGAATTCTCTTGCTTCAGCCTCCTGAGTAGCTGGGACTACAGGCGCCCGCCACAATGCCCAGCTATTTTTTGGAGACGGGGGTCTTGCTCTTGCTCAGGCTGGTCTCAAATTCATGAGCTCAGGCAATCCACCGGCCTTAGCCTCCCAAGTGCTGGGATTACAGGCATGAGCCACTTGTGCTGGTCATGGAAACATTCTTAAAGGAAATTAAAAGTGCTACTCCAGCGAACACACAAATAAGAAACTGAAATACCTTTATTGCCGATACGAAGGAAGCTTGAATGGTCTGGATAGAAGATCGGACTAGCCACAGCATTCCCTTAGGCCAAAGCCCAATCCACACCAGGTCCTCAGTCTTTAATCCTATGAGGGCTGAGAGATGTGAGTGAGGACGCTGCAGAAGAAAAGTGTGAAGCTGATGGATGCTGGTTCGTGAGGTTTAAAGCAGCAGGTGCTGATGAAGAAGCTGTAGCAAGGATCACTGATAAAGTTGGCTACACCAAGCAACAGATTTTCAATGTGGATGAAACTTGATAATTTTAAAAATATTCCATCCAGGAATTTCATAGCTAAAGAAGGGAAGCCAGTCCTTGGCTTTCAAGCTTAAAAGGACAGGCTGACTCTCTTATTAGGGGCCGTACAGCTAGTGAACTTGAAGTTGAAGCCAGTGCTCATGTTCCATTGCAAAATCCCAAGATCCTTAAGAATTATGACAAATCTACTCTGCCTGCACCTTGTCCATGGATCAGCAAAGCCTGGGTGACAGTGTTTCTGTTTGTGGTGTGGCTTACTGAGTGCGTCCACTGTTGAGACCTACTTCTCAGAAGAGATTTTGTTGAGATATTACTAGTTGTTGAAAATGCGCCTGGTCTCCCAGAGCTGTGATGGATTAATGTTTCCATGCCAGTAACAGAATATATATATGTTTTGTAGCCCTTGGATCAAAGAGTAATTTTGACTTACAAATCTTTGTATTTCAGAAATACATTTTATAAGCTATTGCAGCCATAGATAGTGATTCCTCCGACGGTTCTGGGCCAAGTAAATTGGAAACCGTCAGGAAACCTTTCCTTCACCATTCTAGATGCTACTAAGAACACTCATGATTCATGGGTGGAAATCAAAACACCAACATTAGCAGGAGTTTGTAGGAAATTGATTCTCATTCTTCCAGATGATTTTGAGGGGTTCCGGACTTCAGTAGAGGAAGTCCTGCAGATGTGATGGAAATAGCAAGAGAACCAGAATTAGAAGTGTTCATGTTTTTATCTGAGGAGCTTTAAGTCTTAAATGTTGGCTACCATGTGGCAGCTCCAAACCCCATTTGAAATATATTCAGAAATGAAGTGAAATTTAAGTGTTGTTGTCATCTTGTCTCTGGTGGATTTCTCCCGAAATGTCGTTCAGGGGTTGGCAGTAATACCAACACTGACACCGGTCAGCTTGCAAACTGAAATTCACAAGAATATTCTCAGGTTTGTTTTGGAAACTGCAGCCCAAGACCTCTGCTCCTTACTGTGAATCTGGATCACAACTTCTATTCCCAGAGCAAGTGACCTCGTCTCCTGATTCCTGCAGGGGTACGGCAATTCATCTGTCCGTGTGTTTCTGCTTTCTTAGTAGGTGAAGGCAGACGATTAGGAAGGATTAGGATGACATCTAAAAACTGGAATCTGACAATTGTCTAGATTTTCTCTGCCTCAGGAAGGCTCAGCAGGAGAGAGTGGAGGGCAGTCTTTTCCTGCTTTCCTGTGGTAGGTAGGCTTTCCTAAGCCTCAGTGGCGATGTTGTAGTTTGCCAGCTCCACAGCTATCTGTGGCTTCCCACTCTGCTCTGTCTCTTAGGGCAGAGAGAAGAATCAATAGGTGCCTGGGTGTTGGCTGCCCACCTGCCTGCTCCAGTTTTCTTCTCTCTGCTCTCCTCTCCTCCCCGCTTCACTCAGCTCTCCTCCTCTCCTCCGCTCCTCCCCTCCTCTTGCCTCCCCTGCACTTTGCTAGAGTAACATTGATGGTGGATGATGGGGTGAGTAAAAATAGACCTGGTACTGGGGGTATTCCAAGGTCTCCCTAGAGGAAAAACCATTCCTGGTGTAACAGTCATTGGTCTGTGAGGAAGGGAGGAAAAATTTTCCATCTCTACAAGTGTGACCTTTTGATCTGGATTAAGTGTATCCTGCCTGCGATTAGAGAGGTAGACTTGATTATGCTGTATTCTCATTCTGTGCTGAGTGTAAGGTGTAGACCAGAAATGTTGCCCTAGTAAATGATGGTAAAATGTTGTGACATGGAAGGCACTGTGAGGTTACCACCCGGGGACACACACAGGTTCTGGTCATTGCATCCTGTGTGGCCTCATCTGTACCCTCTTTCATCCCTGGCCAGGTGTGCCCCAGTACCCTGGAGTCCCCACCCCAAATACTCCAGGCTCCCTCCCAGCCAAGCCCAAGGACCGTGGTGCCCGGACTCCCCTCTCTTCAGCTCTCCTTCCCCCGTGCTCCATCCTGGTCTGGCTCATTTTTCTTTACCCCATTTGTGAAATTCCACACATTTTCCAGTATCCAAGGAAATCCCAACTCCTCTGTAAAAACTTTTGTTGTTCCTGCCCTTGGGAACTCAGTCCAAAGCAAAAGGCAGGGAAAGGGGGCATTCGCCTTGAGAACGCAGCGTGGGTGTGTGCCAGGCCCCGTGACCACGCTCTGTGCAGAGCTCATCTCTCCAGAGGTAAATCCGAGGTAAATCGCCCTGGGAAGCTGTGCCGGCTTCTTCCGTCAGGCTGTCACAACTAAACAGCTGAGTACTCCGAGGTGGTTAGTTCCGGGTCTTCATGTATAAATTGATGTAAATTATTGTGGCTTTGTTAAGACACTAGAGAAAGTCTCATCGTTTACCTTGGTTAATGTCTCAAAAGGAAGAAACGTAAGTTGTCTATTCAGACTACGTTGATAAATTTGGTCCATTTTAATTCTGTGTTTGAGATCACCTACTAGTCAGTTCTGTGATGATTACACCAGCGTCTTCCCAGCCGCCAGGTGTACATTTGTATATAAGTGTCTGTAGTCATAAGCATTCTATGCAAGCAAACCTGTTTTTCACCAGAATATGCTCTCAGATCCCTGTTGAGATGGTGGGTGATTCTGAAATTGGATTTCAAATAGAAAATCATGTAGGCCTCTAGTGAGGCTATCGTTACTATGTGTTGCCTGTTGCCTGCTTCTGCAACCTCACATTTTCTGTGTTCTACATGAGTTGTATCTAGTTGAACTCCAGAGTTTAGTACATACAGCTAATTTAAGCATTTGGAAGAGACCATGGGAAAGTATTAACAAATCTGAATTGTGGGTGGCATCTTGTTTGAGAATCCGTGGGTTTGATAGTGTTGACAGTGCTGACTCTGGGGACCAAGGCGTGTTCTGAGGAGCTGCCTCCGCTCACCTGTCTGGACTTTGCAACTCATTTGTGTCCACATGCGGCTGGCCGTGGGTCTCCTCCTTGCTTTCCATCAGAGATCCTCCGTCAGCCCTGAGGAATCGGGGGTGGGATGGGGAAGAACCACTTTGATTTACCTACCAGTGTGTGTTTATTAAGAATTTACCATGTGCCAAGCTTTGTGCGAAGTACTGGGATTGTAGCAGTGACCTTCACCCTCGTGAGGAATACAGGCAAAAAATAAGCAAACAGAAATAAATGCCAACATTGCAAGTTGGGAGAAGAGCCGTGAATGAGATAAATAAGGACTACAGCCGAGAATGGCGGAGAGGCCTGCTGTGGCCCTAGAAAGCTCTCCCGCACTTTCATTTAAATGGGAACCAACCACATGGAGTCGGGGCTGGGCATCCCAGAATGTTAGCGCAAAGGCCCTGAGAATAGAATGCTTGGCCTTAGAGACAGCCTAAGAGAAGACTGGGGGGAAATGGCTGACAGGTGGAGGGGAAGGCAGAGCCTCGTGGTCATGGTAGAGATTTCAGATTTATTCCAAGTGTGGTAGGAGTCATTGCTGGTTTTATGCTAGAAAGTGGTTCGTTTCCTGTTCTGTGGAGAATAGATTAGAGGGGCTGATAAGGAAGCAGAGGTCGGGGGTGGGGTGGGGGAACATGTATAAAGTAGACCAGGGAAGAGGTAAGATGGTCGGACTGGGGTGGGATGTGTGCAGTGTGTCATGCCCAGCACTCACTGAGGGCTTGCAGGCTGGAAGGGGGAGGGAAAGACCTGCCCCAGGGATGACTCTGAGATGACACCTCTGAGCTCCCGGTACAGTTTAATCAACGAGTAGGCGATGGTTGGGTAGGCTGGGTTTGGGAGCAAACATTGTCAACATGTTAAGTTTTCAGTATGCATGACATAGTCGTCCAAGTGGCGATGTCAGGTATAGAGTTAGATACTTAGTGTCATGCTCAAAGGAGAGCTCTGAGTGAGGGCCATAAGTGTGGGAGTCTTCAGCATAAATGTGTTGCTTAAATCCAGGGACAAGGACAGATCACGTGAGGAGCACGTAAAGAGCGGAGAAGGCTCAGAGTGAGCCCTGAGGAGCCGCACGTCTAGGGCTCAGTTGGAGGAGGAGGAGCCAGCAAAGGAGCCTGAGAAGGAAGCGGCCAGAGAGGTGAGAGGAAAACCAGCAAACCGCAGTCCAGGCGGGCCAGGCACTGGAGGAAGGGCCCGGAAAGTCAAGGAGAGGGAGCAGAGGCGTCCCTCGGTGCTGCTGGTTGGTCAAATGAGGAAGGAAGAGCTCTTGGGGTGGACGTGGCGGATT
The DNA here is from genome assembly GCA_963574355.1 of Loris lydekkerianus. Taxonomy (NCBI): domain Eukaryota; kingdom Metazoa; phylum Chordata; class Mammalia; order Primates; family Lorisidae; genus Loris; species Loris lydekkerianus. The sequence continues at coordinate 39,203 of CAUYPK010070600.1, forward strand.
TGTTGGTGATCTTGACCAGAAGACTTTTGGGGTGGAGGGAGGCAGACTGGTGGCTGAAGAGGGTGTAGCACTGTGTACCGAGAAAGACAGGAGGAGTGTACCTGGGGCCCGTGACACTGGTGTCATTATGGGTGAGTGTGATTGAGGGGTGGGGAGGAGCAGCTCCTCTGTGATACATTTTCACTGCATTTTATGGTAACAGTCTCATACTACTGCTGTAATATGAAAAGCTTAAATTAAAAATAATTTAAAATATTTTAAGGAAATAGTTACAGCTGGTAGGTTGAGCGTCTCTGAGTCTTAACAACTGTGGTTGCTGTCTTCTCCCCGCTCTACTGTTTTCTTCCTCGGATTACGTTTCAAGTCTATTTTTTTCTCCCTGTAGAATAACGTGCACAGCTGTGCCAAGAAAACCTGTCAGTCAAAGTGAAGTCAAATTTTAATTTCGTAAAACTTACTGGATAAACAGGGCTTTCCATAGCTTTTGTGGCAATCAAGTTCAGGATCATTGAGAGGGTATGAGAGGGGCAGAAAACAGACCCCATACAGATACAAACAACAGTTGGACAGGCAGTGTGCAGTCAATGTCGTGTTGGGATGAGAGAAAATGGTTATTTTGGTGCTTGGACAGGTTATTTCCTGTAGGTGGGGAGGCAGAACGGGAGCCTCATCCTTGAGAAGGTGAGGGATCAGGCCCCAGCAGGAGGACTGGGCTTCGCAGGAGGGTCAGTCCCTCCACTCCACCAGGAGAAAGAAAGAGAGCATATGCGAGAGTGCCCCGGGCTTCAGAGCTGGGAATCCACCTGCCAGCGCCTGGCTTTCCTTCTGAGAGGCCTCTTTGGCCCTGAATTCTCTATTTGCTTACCTGTTTTTTTTCTTCCAGATGATATTTGAGTTTCAACTAAAAATCAGAAAGTAGTTTTAAAATTTTTAAATACAGTAGAACTTGCATCGTTGACCAGCTCCTTAAGTTGGCCTGATTTTTATAGAGCAGACTGCACCACATGTACGTATCAGTACAGTAGGCCTAGGTCCTTGTGTTGACCGCCTGTGTATGTTGACCAGTTTGTTACAGCCCCTTGTGGGGTCAACTTACAGAGACCTTAGTGTTTTATGTTAAATTTCATTTTAGGGGTGGGAAGACCCTCAAGCATTAGAATTTTCTGCTTCTTACCATTGGATTCCTACCTGGCTTGTTTTTTTCTTTCTATACCAGTCAGGATGGCAAGGTCATTATAGTTAGCACACAACTCCAAAATCTGAAGAACTCAAAGCCAGAAAAGTTCATGCCTAATCCCTGCATCCTGTCTGTAGGACGTCAGCCTGGACTCTCCTGCATGTCCCCTCATTCTGGGACCCACTGGAGGAGTGTCCACTCAGGTATCCACAGAGGGCAAGTATATACTGCAGAGCATCCCATGGCAGCCCTCCATCCTTATGTGTAGAAGCCACACCTCCCAGCCCCAGACCCCGTCACCAGCCAGCCTCTGGTCATGAGTGTAGACCGACTCGAGGGTGGGCGGAGTGTACTGGACAGTCCTCTGTGTGCTGGAAGGAGACAGGAGGGAGCAAGCTAGGTTTGGGTTGGCTTTGGGGGTCACCTCTGTACCCTCCCACATCTTTTTACGACAGCACCTAAAATTGTCAAGAGAAATTCATTCTATCATTTAGAGTTTTCATTGTTTCTGAGCATTTTCCTTAAAAATAGGACTCTAGAAAACCTAGTAAATCATCGTGTTTTTTCCCCTCAAGGGCCTTATTATTTTTTCTGGCAGACTCAAAGTAGTGGGAGTGTAGTAGTTGTGTCCTGGGAGTAGTAGTTGTGTCCTGAGCACGTAGTTTTTTTTATTAAATAACATCTATTTTCCTACTTCACTTAATGAGGGACACAGAGGACTGCCGATGAGTGAGCTGAGCTACTGTGAACTTCCGGCCATCTGTGTGGCTGCCTCTTACAGGTCAGCTTCCTGTCATTGGTCTCAGGCTGCCTTCTCCTCGGGAACCCATCTGGATGGAGGAGCCTTGGACTGGCCCACACTTCTTCACAGAGCAAGGGTCTGAGAGGAGAGCAAGAGCCGCGGGGGTGTGGCCTGTGTCGCAGCCTGGCGGGCACTATCCTCACTCCTCTTGATTTTTGCATCTGCCTGCTCCAGCCCCGGCTTCCTTGGGGCCATCAGGGGAGAGCTCTTCCTGGAGCACTGTGGCCCCTTCTTGGGCCACTGTCCTTCACAGCCCCTGGGTTTGCCCTGTGCTGCAGGGCCAGTGCAACAGGCTGTTCAGATGTTAGCAAGGAGATAACTCTCCCTGCTAGATGGGCACGAATACAGGGCCCTTTCATCAGTGGAAAACCTGAGTGTGGTCCTGCCAGGCTCTTTCCCCGGGGGTGACGATGGTGAATTACAATCTCCCGTAAAGACCCCACAGTATTGAGAGTTGACAGGTGCGTCAGTTTGGGTGAATGATTTGTGTCACTCTTGATGCTTCAGTAGCCTGATGTCCCAGCTGGGGTCAGTGATAGCAGGCAGGGTGGCCGGTTCTGAGACCAGAGCTGGGAAGAAAGTGACTCTTCCTGTTGTCTCATAGGGTAATGCAGCTTCTTAGTAAATAGCATATCCCTATGATTACATTTGACCAGCCTCGAGTAACGCCCACAAGACCCCCACCGTGTGACCCCTGCCCTGTCCCTGACTTCATCTTCTGCCACTTGCCCCTTGGCTGCGACCGTGCAGGCCTCCTTGCCTTGCTCATACCTCCCGTCTCCCTGGAGTGCCCCCCTGCCCCCGGCCCACTCCTACACTTAACTTTGCACAGATCAGAGATTCCTTCCCTCTTCCCCCGTGCAATGCACAGCCTTTCCCCGTGTCCAGCCTCACTGTTGTCTCCATCGCTGTCAGCACCAGCATCTGTTAATGTGTTCATCCATCTCCCCTTCAGAATGCGGTTCTGCCCGCTGCTGTGTCCTCAGAGCCCAGAACGCAGAGCCGATACATATAAATACTTGGCGAAGGGCTGAAGGCGGCCTGGTAGATGATGGACTCCGAAGTAATCTGGTTGTTGCCAGAAACCTATAAAAACGGAACATTTGCTCTGTGTAATATTTCTCTATGGGACCATCTGCCTCTCCACTCATAGGGTAATTGGTCCTGTCTACTCAAACTGGACAAATACTATCATAAAATGAATGCTCACTTGCATTTTTCCTTCTGTGGAATTTTTTGTACATTCTGGTCTTTAGGAATCATTTTTTGGTCATTGTTTATGACCAAAGAAGAAATAATAATGCCCTCCCCTTTACAGCATCAGAATGAGTTTTTCTCTGATGTGGCCCACACGTAGATTACACTGCAGCTCTCCAGCACGAGCTTGTCACCTGCTCACAAACGTTCGGGAACCGCTTAGACGAGTGGAGCAATAAAGCAATTCTACTGACATGTAAATTCCGCTGAGGGGTGTTCTTACCCTGCTTTATGAGAATTTGTGATCTTTTGTGTCTTTTGGCTTTTCAAACATCGTGTTTTTCAAAGCAGCCTCTTGCTTCATGCAGTTTTCTTTTCCTTCTTAGCTTCTCACTCAGTATTTTTATTGATTTGGATATGCAACTCACATCATCTTCATCGTGTGGGTTTCTCGTAATGTCTTGATGCTGCAGCCAGAGTGAGGCCCCAGAAGTCATTGTGCCCCATCCAGAAGCCAGAGGAAGCTAAAGACAATAGTAGTTAAACTGACGAATCCTAGTTTGTTTTTTTTTTTAAACTACAATTTTCATGTAAGAAATCAATTGAATATTTAGGAATGACTGGGTGAAAAGAAGATTGCTTAAGCAAATAAAAATAATTACTTCACAGGGACCGTGCACCTTCAGTGTTGGCACTGCTGGGAGTATAAGGCAGGTAGTGTTTACTGGAGGAAAAGGGAATGTAATCAGACAGTTCGAGCTGTCTGTGGAACAGGCACGGAGAGCCCTATTATTTCTTCTTTGGTCATAAACAGTGACCAAAAATGATTCCTAAAGACTAGATTGCACAAAGAATTCCACAGAAGGAACTGTGATGGGTGGGGAAACAATATTTAAGTTAGTCACAGTTCCTGTGGGAGCCTAGAGGAGGAAGGATGTCATATGCTGCCCCTGGGAAGGGGACAGGTCCAGAGACTTCAAAGGGCTCGTGTGGGATACACGTGGGGCCATGTGTCTGTCAGAGTCAGGGTCAAGAGCCAGGACCCTTGTGAAAAGCGATGGTAATGGTATCAGTTAACCCATGGACACACCTGGAAACGGGGTGTGTAGAGGGTGAAGAAGACCGAAGTCTGAAGGGGCACTAACATGTGAGGGACCAGGAAAGGAGGTGGAGTCAGGACAGCTTGTGTAACAGGCTGGGGAGAGAGTGTCAAGAACATGGCACAGGATTGCAGAGAAGTCACAGGGGCTGCAGACTGGGTAGGGCTGGGACTGGTCATGACCGTTTGACCACGAGAGGAGCCAGTGAACATTATGTAACAGTGGACTGAGGGGGCCAGGGAGTCCAGCTGCTTCTAATGGGTTGAGAGGTCCTCTTTCTTACAGGCCAGGGCTTTGTGCTAATTACTAGGCAGTAGGAAAAAAGATTTCTCCAGATGTCCTAATTGGAAGTTTTTCTACTGAGTGTATTGGCTTTATTGCCATCCTTTCTGCACATATCCCAGTGCTTCATAATCATCAAATAGTCCCTGTCCACAATCTTGAGTGCTATTTACGGGGTTGGACTATTAAATTCCCAACTTCATCCTAGAAGAAGTGCTACATACCTTGTTGCTGAAAATCACCACTGTCACCTTCAACGTACACACACACACACACACACCCCTTGGGAAGCTGTGCACCAACCAACGCCAGCACCTGGCCCCTCCTTCAGAGCACATTTGGGACTCTTTTTCGGGGATGACCGTTAGAGCCATCATTTTTCCTCCCTTTTTTCCTGCCCCCTGGCAAGCCGCCTCCCAGGAGCAGTTTGCAGTGCTGCCTGTCACCTCCTGAGTCCCTTCCCACTGCCCCCATCTTTGCAGGCTGCGTTTATTCGCCAGCTCACGTCCACTCTGGCCCCTGCATTTCCCAGTGGGGGGGTGGGGTGAAATGCCCTGTGCTCACGGGTTTCTTTCTTTTTTTGTAGAAACAGAGTTTCACTTTCTCACCCTCAGTAGAGTGCTGTGTCATCACAGCTCACAGCAACCTCCAACTCCTGGGCCTAGGGGATTCTCTTGCCTCAGCTTCCCAAGTAGCTGGGCCCACAGGCACCCACCACAATGCCCAGCTATTTTTTTGTCGCAGTTTAGCCAGGGCCAGGCTTGAACCCGCCACCCTCAGTATATGGGCCCAGGGCCCTACCCACTAAGCCACAGGTGCCATCCTGCTCACAAGTTTCTTAGTAACAGTTCTATAAGTCACTTGAAATCATCTCCAGTGGATTTCTGTTTGCCTCTGACTCGCTTAAAGATTTATTTTGGTGATTTGCATGTGTCTTTTCTGAGAGACTGGATTAGAGTATAACACATGTAGCATTAGATGTGTCCAACAGAAACTTGCATAAATGGCTGTGCCCTGACTTATGCACTTTTATTTCCAAATTTATTTATTTATTTTCAAATTCACCTTTGCAATATTCTGGTCATTCATTTTTCTGCAATAAAAATTATTTTGTGTATATTTGCTTGTGACCGTGTTGGCTGGATCTCAGGTTCCCTTGGATATACAAACATAAAATGGTAATTGGCCTGGTAGGCCACCTTCCTACTCCTGGGACCTTTGTGGATGTTGTCCCCAATTTGGGGCCATGCTCAGTTTTACTCAGTCCTGTTTACCCCCCATGCATCCCTGCCCAACTTGACTGCACAAACGCCTGTCTGCTTCCTCCTCACCAGCGTCTGTTTCTCCGAGACAGTTCACCCTCACCAGAGTGAATAACCACCAGCCACAGATTTCTGAAGTATGCAGTTTTCCTCCATTCCATTAATGAACTTTCTGACCAGAGTTTGTCTTTTCAGGATTTTGGTTATTAATTTTTTTTTTTCTAAGGCAGTAAAATAAGTAAGTGATCTGCTGGGTTAATGAGGATTTGAAATGGATTTCAAGTGTCCTTGCTGGGTTTTTGTTTTGCATGTGCAATCTCCTTGCAGTAAATTACCATAACTAAACAGTTTAGGAGCCATAAAGTTCCTTGCCCTGGCATTGCTAAATTAACAGATGAACCGCTGTACATAAAGAAAATGTCAGATGTTAAATATTTTTCATTGCTAATAAGTTAGAAATTTGTGACCTTAAAAAGTTTATATAATCTCTTAAGTACTTCAACCAGAATTCATTTTTATTTTGTTACTTTTCAACTTACATGTGTTTTTGAGGCCAGACTCCAGGCTGCTCTGTGTATATAGATTTCTTTTCAATGAAATACCTCTTAAAATACTTTTTTGTATATTGTTTAATTCAAATTCAGTTAATTGAGCATTAACTTACGCACTTACCTAGGCTGGGTTTTCTAAGTACCTCCTATCTCCTGGGTACCATGCTAGATACAGAGGCAAATGGATGCACAGTAACTTGAAGTTATCTTTGAGGGATCCAGTCGTCTAAGCCTCTCCTAGAAGGGAGACCCAAGGGCACAGCACACTGCCATGGAGGGTTCAGAGAGTAGGGCCTAGGGGGATTGGCATCTGGAGGCAGAAGGCCTGGGTTCAAATGCAAATGGTCCATCATTTACAAGTTGTATGATTCAAGCTAGTTACTAAATGTCTCTGGGTCAGAATAACTCCAGCTGAAAAGTGGGGGTATTCACAGTGCAAGTGTCCCATATCCACAGGGGGTTGGTTCCAGGACCCCTGCAGATACCAAAATCCAAGAATGCCCAAGTTCCTGATAGAAACTGACATAGTATTGGCATGTAACCTGTGCACATCTTCCCATACACATTAAGTCATTTCCAGATTACTTATGTTACTTAATGCATTGTAAACGTGGTGTAAATATGTAATGTATATAATGTAATATATGCATTATGATGTTTTTATAAAGTATTATTTTTTAAAGATTATATGTTTTATTGTTGTTTGGGGTCTTTTTTAATGTATACAGTAGAACCTTCATAGTTGACCACCTTCTGAACTTGGCCTAATTTTCATAGACCAGATAGCTACCACATGTACGTATCCGTACATTGGGCCTAGTTCCTTATGTTGACCAGTTTGTTACAGCCCCTTTAGGTGGTCAACTTACAGAGGCTCTGCTATATTTTCAATCTGCAGTCGAATCTGTGGATATGGAACTTGTGATATAAAAGGCTGACTACATAGCTCTTAAATGGAGATTAAAAGGAGAGAGACTTATTTCCAAAGCCCTTTAGAATCACGCTTAGTACATGTAAGAACTGTAAGCATTTTAAATAAATCAAATTTAAAAAATAATGTGAATTTTGGCCACAGTAAAACACAAGGAAAGCTATATTGTGAAAAATGTAGAAACCATCTGGCAGATACTGTAACATTTGTTGTTAAATGTATAGAAACGTTCGCTGATAATTACCTTGCGTAGGAATTTACCTTGCGTAGGAATTTATCGTCACTAGATTCCCCTCCAGATCCTTGGCTAACTTTTGTTTTCTGTGTTTTGGGACATTTCAGTGTTTTTAGGTAAGGAATAACTTTCTAACAGAGAATCTCCAAAATGAAATGAGTGACTACTAGTGCTGTTTTAAATTTCTTTCTCATTAATAGAAACATTCGAGCAAACAGCAAACTTGCCTGAGTTATAGCTTTGGGGCACCAGAACTGACTAGGGGTGGGGAGGCCCAGCAGGTAAACTCCCAAGAGCCAGTGGAACTCTTTTTCAATTGTGATTTAGTCTGTAAAGGCTTATGATGTTGGGGGTGGGCCTCTGGAGGTATGAAATGGCAGGGCAGTACTAGAGAGAGCTGTTGGGACTGATTTCCAAAAGTCGTAGGAGACAGTGGAGAGCTTTAGTTGCTGGTCTAAAGCGTGGACTTCATTTAGTAGAGAAAGGAGGAGTTGTATGTTCTCAACATGGAGCGACCTGGACTAAAAGGAAGACTTAGGGGGAATAATCTGGTAACAGGTGCTAAAAGATCGGAAGCAGGAGCCCGTGGAAGGCAAGGCCACTGTGCAGACAGGGAGGAGGGATAAGATGGTGTGAGAGAAGTAGCCAGGATGTCGCTGAGCTGAAGAACTGAGGTGGGCTCATAAAGGTATCTGGGGATGAAAAAATAGAATGTTTGATATGCAATTCTCATTCATTCAGCACATATGTATTGAAAACAAATAGTCCAGAGCTCCAAGCCCCTGGTGGTGGATTCATCATTTCCATGCAGGAGCAAAACACGCCCACATGTGATCCACGTGCAGTCCAAATCCCGTGTCGGTTCCCAGGGTTGGGTGCTGCCTGAGGTTCCTCATCTTGGCAGTCTCTGCAGACCCTCCCAGGCTGATCCACTGAACTGAATGCACAGGAAGACCATCAGGTTTCAAAAGCAGGTGGGGCAGATTCGGCAGCACATAATCCAGCGACAAAAGCAAGAAAAACTTCAGCCTAGAGTAATCTGAGTCAGCCACCTGCCTAACACTCTTTATGAGACCCAGACCTGAGTGTATTTCTCTCTCTTTGGCATTGTTACAAGGTCTAGACTGTCCAGAAGTAAAAGGCCAGGAAGGAGCAGACGGTAGACCTTTTAGAGTTTGAGTCTGGTGATGTTGCCAAGGCAGTTGCTGAAACAATAAACAGCGATCTTTTTGGTGAGACACTTACGCTGTTGTTTTATACTACCTGGAAAAGTGAAGAACTTTTTAATAAGTGGCATACTTGGTTTAAACAGCTATCATATCCAGTAGTGACACTGTATAATTAGAGACAGACCCTTCTGCAAAGACTCAGATGAAGAGGCGATTTAAAAAAGAAAAGTTACTCAGGAAGAAATTAGCTAAAAAAGAAATTATTTATGATCTTCCTCCATTGCTTTTATCTAAGAAAAAGAAACCACAGGTTTCAGGCCATCCTGACACTCCCTGGAAGACTGGCCAGCCAGGGCCCATGCCAGTTCGTACGTATACCAGCATTTTTAGAGAAATGAAAGTCTGAAATGACTGAAATGCATAATGGTAATAAATACAATGAAATGAATTTCAAACTGCCTGAATCCAGTATAAAAGAAGAAATACAAGAGAGTCAAATGCCTACCTATTCACAGAAGAAAAGAGGAAGAAAAAGCAATCAGTGATTCTGACTATATTATATATGATGTTTCTTTTTTAAAAAACCTGATTATAATTCTGTAGTAAGTGTGACGAAATGCAACCCTTGACAAGATTTTTGGAGGAAAAACTACTATGTGGTCAAATCAGTAAGGAAAGCAATTTGTAGTTTGGCTTGGCCACCCTTCCTGAAATACAGGGGCACATTCCAGCTTGCAGGGTCTGGGCTCCTGCGGCCTCTTTTTCCTGGTGTCCTCTAGTTTTCCTTGCAGATTTAATGGCTCTCCTTAATTATCAGACCTTGCCTGGATACGAGGGTCACCATTAACTGCAGGTTTAATTAAGTACTGAATTGCAGCCCTTTTTGTCACTACCAAGTAGAGGCTGCAGTCCTGTTTGACCATCTACATGGTTGTCACATGCTTTTCACCCTCGAGGATATTTGAACTTCAGATGTTGAAAGTGGAAGTCCAATTGCACGAAGAATGAGAAGGAACCTCAAGTGTTAGTGCAGATTCATTTAGGTTAATAGAGATTCAGAAATGACTTTTTTTTTTTTCTTTGTAGAGACAGAGTCTCACTTTATCACCCTTGGTGGAGTGCCGTGGCGTGTCACACAGCTCACAGCAACCTCCAACTCCTGGGCTTAGGCGATTCTCTTGCCTCAGCCTCCCTAGTAGCTGGGACTACAGGCACTCGCCACAACACCCGGCTATTTTTTTGTTGCAGTTTGGCCGGGGCCGGGTTTGAACTCGCCACCCTCAGTATATGGGGCCAGCACCCTACTCACTGAGCCACAGGCACTTCCCAGAAATGACTCATTTTTACCAATATTATTAAATTAGTTTTTGGTGGGCTAGCATGGATTAATACCATTTTGTATCATTATCATCAATGGGGAATTTCAAGATTCCAACAATGACCAACAAGTAAATTTTTCCCTAAATTTAAAGGTAAATAAATAAACCCCATTGTAATGAGCCTTGCTACAGGGCAGTTTCTGCCTAGACCAAAACAGCAGCTATTTCACCAGGCCTGGCACATAGAGGGGCCTGATCATGATCCCACTTTAATGAAAATGTCTGTGTATGTGTTTTCACTGTCCACAAACTGAGGTGGCTTTGATGTTCTATAATTAAGTCAATGTATTCATCACAGCCCTGCATGTCTTTCTACCTCCAGATTCCTGAGTCCCTCTAAACTCTAGGCGAGCTCACCAGAGCACTGCGGCATGAGACATTGCTGTCTCCACTGTCACTCTTCTTTCCTGGAGTTCAAAACGTTTACTTTTCTTGCTTCACAGCTTGAGATAGGACAAAGAGTATTATTCCAAAGAACAGATGGCTGAGCCTTGAAGAGCTGATGAATTTCAGCAAAGACTATCAGTATAGCACTTAGCACATTGTTGATGCTCAAGAAATGTACAAAAAATTAAAACAGATTTTTAAATAGACTGACTTTGCTGTTACTGAAGTGCCCCATGGGAGCTCTTAAATCTCCACTGCTACAAAATTGTCCAACCATCCTTGGAAAAATTAACAGCATCTGGAATACACTATGCATTTGTATTTCTGCCCAAAGGTGACTCTTAAAACTCTTCCCCACTTCCAAAGTCAAATGCCTGGAAAATAGCATTACAACCTTCTAATTCCAGGCTAGTATTTTTAACCTGAGCACAGTACAGAGATGTGCAGTGACTCCCTCTAAATCCTAGGAAATTCTTCATCTGCTTGTTTTACAGGTTAAGCGAGGCGCAGAGGCGTCTGTCTGCCTGGCGCGTTAGGTCATGGAATGTCTTATTCCCTCCTTGCACTGATTATGGAATCTCGGAGCAGTTCTGCTTCTTCTCAGATTTATTTGCCACTTTCTGCACAAGCCACACAAGTGGCCTTGGTCAACTGATAAAAAAGGAGGAGGAGCTCAACACCCTTTTATGAACGTTCTCTTCTAAACCTGCGAGGCTCTAAAATTAGGCACGAGTTGCTGTGTCCCGGACTCCTCCCTGCAGGGCCCGCCCCTTGAGTCCACCTTCGTCGTCCTGTGTGAGCAGCTTCAGTGTTACTGGTGGTAACGGGAAGCCTCGCATTTGACTCAGCCCCAAATCTGAGCTACATCAAAAGATTCTTTGGGGGAACTTAAATGGTTGCATATATTATATATGAGTGTCTTAACGTAATTGATGCCCTTACTAAGTGCATTTATCCCACGGAGGGTAATAATTTCACTGGATCCTTCCACAACTCATATCATTCACTGGAAGGAACAGTAATGTTCCCTTAATCGGTTATGTTTACTTGTTCCTCTTTTTCTAAAGGCAGATACCGTGTATACTCGAGTATAAGCCGAGTTTTTTGGGCACAAAATTTGTGCCAAAAAACCCAAACTCGGCACAAATTTTGTGCCGAAAAAACTTGGCTTATCCTCGAGTATATACGGTATTTTTATTTTGTTTGAAACCACCTTCACATGGCAAGGCAGCTAGATGTGTATTCCATAACTTGTGCCAAAACATGCTTCCAGAGTTAAACTGCTTATAGCCAGCAATGCCTCTGGATTGCTGACACATTACAATAGGAATGGATCATTTCTAAAATTTTAGACTATGTACTTTACATAAACATAAACCTTTTCTTTAGTAGTTTTTTTAATTTAAAGGATTCAGCTCAAGGATCTGTGAGCTTTTATCTGTTAAACGATCATTCATTAAAATAGGTTTTTGTTTTGTTTTTTTTTCCAGTTTTTGGCCAGGGCTGGGTTTGAACCCACCACCTCCAGTATATGGGGCCAGCACCCTACTCCTTTGAGCCACAGGTGCCACCCTAAAATACAGTTTTAAATGAGCAAAATTTTAAACTGATTTCATTTTAATTGATTACTAAGAAAGTTGGAAATGCTGTCAAGCTTGAGTCTCTCAAGCATTTGTAAAGTTAATTGTATCTGTTAAGCCTTTTACAAATACTATTGATACCTAATTTTTTAGTAGAATGGTATGGCAAAACATACAGGGATTTTTATTGTTTTAATAATCTGTCTTCAAGACGGTAACACTGGAGACTATGTGGAGAAGGGTTGTCTTTCTAAGCTGACTCATTTTGCTAAAATAATAATGGTAACAGCCACTCCTATATCTGCAATATGGCTTTTTGAAATGCTTGACAAGTCTTCTTTTAAAGAGCATGACAAAAACAGAAAAGCAAATAAAGCGTACCATCTCTGGAAGAATGATATTTGTCCCCTAGATTTCCTAGAGACAGGTGGTCATTGTCTTAGGGGAAAAAAGTGAACGTGTTAAATCCATGCCAGAGACTATAACATTCACAGCCTTTTGCCTCACTGCATACAAAAAAGTAATGGTTTGAAGTGAATTGTTTTGTGATATAGTAGAAAAACTCTGGACTGGGGTCTTGGGAGACCTTGGTGGCAATTTGCCATAAGCGGGCAGTGTTACCTTCCCAGGTATCCTACCTTCTTGGCTCTTATTTTGTCATTTATCAGGTAAGAGAGGACTCTCAGATGGATAAGATGTCCCAGAGTGACAACCTGGGACCTCACCACCTTGCCTTCACCATGGCTGTGGTGCCTTATAGCCTTCTTGCACTGAATGTTCTTGGTCTTAAATGTGCCCTAATGTTGTCATGCTATTGTTAATCTCCAAAATGAAGCTTTTTTTTTTTTTCCAGTTTTTGGCCAGGGCCGGGTTTGAACCCACCACCTCTAATATATGGGCCAGTGCCCTACTCCTTTCAGCCACAGGCGCCACCCTCCTTTATTTATTTATTTATTTATTTATTAAGGAAAATTTGTATTGTTTTTAAGTAGAGAAAACCCGACTGTATACATTTAATCTAGTTCAGTAGCAAGTTCTTTGGCGTTGGTTTTTTCCAGGTTAGCGATGCAAGGCATAGGTTTTGACCCCGGGCATTTCCTCCCCAGTGGCAGTGAATCTCACTGTATCTGCAGTTGTAATTGGTGGTAACAGCTTCCACCAGCTTAGCCAGAGAACCTTGTCTCCTGAGCTAACCTGTGTGAAGGTGATTGTGGTATAGATCTTCCTGCGGACTAGACTCCTCCGCCTGGCCTCCCCCTTGGTAATGCAAGAGGGGCCCCGTCTTCTCACACAGGTCGAGTGAAGTTGACAGGAGGCTTTTCAAGAACTCTAAGCAGATGGGCTCTGTGAAAGCCAGGCAAGGCTCGATGCAAAGAATGGGAGGTGCCCCTGTGTGGTGTAGCAAATGGTAGAAAATGGAAAACACTGGAAACAGCCACTCTGGAATTGATCAGAGAGGAAAAAAATATAAGGAAGACATTTAGGAAACAAGACATAGGAAGGAAAACACATAAGAAATTCATTTGTTGGGGGGAGGAGGAGGAGACGTAAGCTCAGAGCCCAGCTGAGTTCAAGTGTTATTAATTTGTAATGAAGTCAGTTGGCATTTCCTGAGTGTCCAGCTTCTCAGGGGAGGAGAAGGAATCAGTGGGGTTAGGAGCAGAATTAGAGGCATTCTGGCATTAGTGACATTTAAAGGGCTGTCCAAGGGTCCCAGCGCCCAAGGGAGCTGGCAGACAGAATACAAGGGACTGAATGTCATAATAAATGTTTCAAAAAATAAAAAGGTAAAGTACAGGCAGATACCCCAGGAGAAAAGAAATGAATGAGTTAGAGGAAGGACCAATGGAGTCAAAGGGACTGTCCCAGTTGCTTGCAGGAGAATCTCAAACTCCAAGCCAAGGTGAATGGTATGTGTTGTGCTGCTGGTTGGTCTCAGTAGACTTTTAAGTCCCATGAGAACAGGGATTATGCAGGTCATCTTCATCTCCAGAGCCAAGTGTGTGCCTGGTGCACAGTAGGAGACACGCAGCAAACATTCAGAGGAACCAGTGGTTAGGTGTGCTGGACACGCGGTGTTGGCAGGGAGACTTTCCCGCATGTACAAGGTGAGGATGTGGACAGCTCTTCAGTTCCCTTGTTAAAGTCACGGAAGGAAATCTCAGGAGACATGGTAAAGAGAAGTAGAGAATCTCCTATTAAAATCGTTAAGGACCGTGGGAAAATGCCTGGGTTTAGTTGCTATTCCCTGGTAAGGTTAAAGGGCATGATAAGAGCACATGGCATGACCAGCTTTTTGAGTCCAGATGTAGTGGCCACAGTATCTAGGATATGTGCTAAATCTGTGCTTTGAGGGCTCCATCCCAGACCTCTGGAATCCACAGCTCTGGAGATGAAGCCCGAGAAACTGTATTTTTAACAGGTTTTTCACAGATGCATAGGCCTCGCAGTAAGGTCCAAGAACCACCAGTGTGGAGTCTGATGTGGAGCTTTTAGGCCAGATGTGGGAAGTAAGTGGAAGCAAGGGATTTGCAGACTTGTCCGCCAAACCTAGTAAATCCAGAGAAGTAGGAAAGAAAATGTCCCCAAATCCTCTTAAAAGTTTCAAAAGAAGTGGCTTCCAGAGAAACCCAGCTTTCATTAAGTCAAAGAAGTAGAAAGTGCATGATAGAAAATACCTGGGCTATTTTTAACGATGTTTCTAAAATGTCCGCTTGGACTCTTCTTCCATAGTTCTGAGAAGACTCAGGCTCAGGTTGCCCTGTCATTGACGACTCGGGTTAGGTTAGTAGCAGTTGTCATCCATAAATGGACATGGCAGAGGATACTTCTTTGTGTGCACACATATGCCCGGAGGGAGAGTTAATAAAATATATGTATGTGTGCATTCCTTGTTTTATTGTGCTTGCTTTATTATGCTTCGTAAATATTGTGTTTTTTATAAATTGAAGATTTATGACAGGGAGCAAGTCTGTTGGTGCCATTTTTCTAACAGCAGGTGCTCACGTCCATGTCTCTGTGTCATATTTTGGTAATTCCCACAATATTCATGGCAGAGGATACTGCTTTATGTGCACACATATGCCTGGAGGGAGAGTTAATAAAAAGAGTTAATAATAGAGTTAATATTCCTTGTTTATATTGGTAATTCCCACAATATTCAAACTTTTTAATTATTGTCTGTTATGAATATCTCTGACCAGTGATCTTCGATGTTACTGTTGCAGTTGTTTAGAGGTGCTGCATACCATGCCCATTATAAGACAGTGAAGCCTGGATGAACTTCACTGATACATGTGTGTGTTCTGATCGTACCACGGACTGGCCGGTCTTCAGTCTCTCTCCATCTCCTGAGGCCTTTCTATTCCCTGGTACCCAGCAATATTGAAGTTATGTCAGTTAATAGCCCTACAATGACCATCCATTGTCAAAGGCAGATTCTCAGATCTTTCACTTCAAATCAAAAACTAAAAATGATTAAGCTTAGTGAGGAAGGCACATCAACCACTGAGGATGTCAGACGCTAGACTTACGATGCCAGTTGGCCCAGTTGTAGATGCAAAGGGAAAGTTCTTTGTCCTGGCCATCAGTAAGTTTTCAACTGGTTTTGATTTTTGTGTACAGTGAGGAGCTGGCCACCATAAAGAAGCAGAGCAGCAATCTATAACAACCCTCTATAGTTTTTTGAGGTTTTAGCAGCTTATAAGTTTAGAGACCAGATAGTTCAGGAAGTATCTGACATGTTAGTTGTGCCTAGAGAAAATTATGCCATTTGTACCAGACCCAGGCTGTGTCCCTCTCCTGGTCTGCTCAGCCCTGGGCTGGACTGTTGGTTAGGTGGAGATCCCTGACCATCACTCCAGTACTTAAAGGAAAACTTCGTAAAGGAAGTGAAAATGTTGCTCCAGTAATATATGAGTACTAAGAAACACCCTTGTTTACCAATACCAACAAAGTTAAGGTGGTCGAATAGAAAATCAAACCAGCTCCAATAGTTAAGCAAAGCCTGATCCGCAGCAAGACCCTACCTCTCTTCAGTTTTTTGAAGGCTGAGAGAGGCAAGGAAGCTGCAGAAGGAAAGTCTGAAGCTAGGCAGAGGTTGGCTCGTGAAGTCTAAAGGAAGAAGACACCCCATGCCATGGAAGTGCAGGTGAGGTTGTGAGTACTAATGTAGAAGCAGCAGCAAGTTTTCAGAAGATCTAAAGATCTATCTCATACCACTGAGGAAGGTGGCAGCCCTGAACAACAGATTTTTGATGAAGATGCAACAGCCTTCTGCCAGAAAAATATGCCATCCAGCGCTTTCATAGCTAGACGGGAGAAGTCAGCGCCTGGCTTCACAGATGCAAAGGATGGTCAGCTGCCCTGTTTGAGGCTAATCAGCTGGTGACATTTAAGTTGAAGCCAGTGTTCATTTACCATTCCAGAAATCCTAAGCCCTTAAGAATTATGGGACATCTATTCTTCAGAGCTCTGCACTTGGATGACAGCGCATCTGTTTATAGCAAATAGTTTGCTTAATATTTTAAGCCCATAGTTGAGACCTACTACTGGGGGGGGGGGGAGATTCCTTTCAAAATATTAATACTTATTGACAATGCACTTAGATACCCATGAGCTCTGATAAAGATATACAAGGAAATTGATGCTATTTTCATGCCAGTAACACAATATCCATATCCTCTCTATAGCCCATGAATCCAAGAGTAGTTTTACTTTTGAGTCTTATTGTTTAAAAAATACATTTGTAAAGCTACTGCTGTCATAAGTAGTGATTCTTCTTATGGACCTGAGCAAAATGGGATCCTTCTAGAGAGGATACACCATTCTAAATACTGTTAAGAACATCTATGATTCATGGGAGGAGGTCAGAGTATCCAGGTTAACAGGAGTTTGGAAGAAGTTGATTCCAACCCTCATGGATGAGTTAGAGGGGTTCAAGACTTTAAAGGAGGAAGTAACTGTAGATATTATAGAAATAGCAAGAGAACTAGAATTAGGAGTGGAGCCTAAAGATGTGACTGAATTGTAACAATCTGGTGATAAAATTTGAATAGATGGCTGGGTATGGTGGCTCACGTTAGTAACTTTAGCACACTGGGAGGCCGAGGTGAGTGGATTGTTTGAGCTCACAAGTTCGAGATCAACCTGAGCAAGAGCAAAACCCCATCTCTAAAAATAGCCAGACTGGCTCTGCGCCCATAGCACAGTGATTATGGCGCCAGCCAATACACCAAGGCTGGTGGGTTTGAACCCAGCCCAGTCCAGCTAAACAACAATGATGACAACTGCAACAAAAGGTAGCCAGGCGTTGTGGCAGGTGCCTATAGTCCCAGCTACTTGGGAGGCTGAGACAAGAGGATCACTCGAGCTCAAGAGTGTGAGGTTGCTGTGAATTATGATACCATATCACTCTACTGGGAGCAAGAAAATGAAATTCTGTCTCAAAAAAAAAAAAAAAAAAAAAAAAAAAACCTGAATGGATGGGGAGTTGCTTCTTACGGCTGAGCAAAAGAAGTGGTTTCTTGAGATGGAAGCTGCTTCTGGTGGAAATGCTGTGAACATTGTTGAAATGACAAAGGATTTAGAATATTCCAGAAATTTAGTTGATAAAGTAGTGGCAGGGATTGACTCTAAATTTGCAAGAAGTTCTGCTGCAGGTAAAATGCTGTCAAAGAGCTTCCCATGCTATAGAGAAATCTTTCATGAAATGTGGAATCAATGTGGCAGTCTTGATTGTCTTATGTTAAGAAATTGCCACAGCCTCCCCTGCCTTCAGCAGCCACCACCCTGATCATACAGTAGCCATCGACCTCAGGGGAAGACCCTCCACCACCAAAACAGTTATGACTTGCTGAAGAGTCAGATAACCATTAGCAAGTTTTAGTAGTGAAGTATTTTGAAATTAGAACATATACATGGTTATTTTAAACACAATGCTACTGCACACTCAATAGACTTATGTAAAAGTGTAACCATAACTTTTATGGGTACTGGGAAGCCCCAACATTGGTGCTGCTCACAACATTTGCTTTATTGCAGTGGTCTGGCACCAAACCCACAGTATCTCTAAGGTATCTCCACATGTTTATTTTAAGACCAAAGTAGGCTTCCTGGAAGGAGTTCCCTTGCCCACAGCAAAACCATCTTTATAAAGCCCTTACACTTTTGAGTGGTGTTACTGTTCTAATGTTAAAAAGCCAACTTAACACGTGGATATATTTTTGCAACTGCTAGCATATAGGGGACTTTGTGTTCTGATGGTGTTCTGAAAGGATG
The DNA here is from genome assembly GCA_963574355.1 of Loris lydekkerianus. Lineage (NCBI taxonomy): Eukaryota > Metazoa > Chordata > Mammalia > Primates > Lorisidae > Loris > Loris lydekkerianus. The sequence continues at coordinate 57,534 of CAUYPK010070600.1, forward strand.
CCTTTGTCCTGGAGCCAGATGAGAGAGTTACAAGGCAGCTTGCAGGCATTGCAAATCGTACAGGTAGCAGCAAGAAAAGCAGTATCAGGAGGATGCTGAGTTGTCATGAAGGATTCTGAGAGAGCATTTTGGGAACAGGTGGGAAGGCTGAGAGTCGGTGGTGGTGGGGAAAGGTACGTCAGTTCAGCTGGCTGGCTGAAAAGCAAGGCGCATGAGGGGGGGGTCAGCCTGGAGAGGCTTTTGAGACTAGGTGGGAAGTTGGGGGTAGCTTGAAGGGACACCGTTTTTGGAAAGACAATTCAGTGAAGTGGCATCAGATGACATAGTTTGGGCATTTGCCCCTTTGATGCCTTTGCCTCTTTGGCTACAGCTCTGCAGTTTGAAAGCCTCGTGTTGTAGCTCATCAGCCCCTGCAATTCCTTGAAAGCCGTGCTCTAAGTCAACATTTCCCAGTAGCCACCCCTACCGGGACACTTACAAGTAGATGCTGACTGGCACCGAACTTTAAATCAAATTGTATTCCTTCTGATAATTTTGAACTTTGCAGAGTATTGCCCATGATTTCCTGAACTGCCAGTTTTACATATATCTCTCAGTCTTTCTCCCCAAAGTCAGAAGCAAAATTTTTTATGTTATTTCTTGGCAGATTTCAGAATACTACCAGACTGACAGGCATTGACCCACAAGGTCCTGTACTGCCCATCTCTAAATCTGCATCCCTGCCCACTGCCCCCTTCCTGCCCCCCACCGTTCTAACTCCAGGGACATTTTCTAGCAGCTCTCTGCGCCAGAACTGCTACCTTTAAAAGCTTTGGCTGTAACCTGGCTCTGGGTCACACTAAGGGTGAAGGCTTGTTCCCTCCCACGTGCGTCAGCAAGCACATCTGAACTGGGCACTTTCCAGGTGTCATTTGGGGTAAAGATAACATGTTTGCCCACAGAGGAAGCTACTTGCAGCTTTTCTGTCTGGAAGAAGGAATTACCAGCTATCTGTGGCTTATTATTTATTCTGTGGCTTATTGTTTGAATAGCACTTAGTGTTCTTTTCCCTACCCACTTTCTCTTCATCCTTTATCCAAAAAGTAGTGAATATGGAAGTGTTGACTGTGAACTTGCCTGGGGTTGCCTAGATTTGGGGAGGCTTTGTTGAGCTTTAATTATTAATACAGACCAGGAGGAGTAGGTTCCTGTGTTGTTCATCATCAACTCTCCAAGCTAATATGGGGTTTTTTGCTCATATTTAACAGCTGAGGGGGAGGGGGAGGGATGATGTATTATTGAGGGTCTTAATTAGAGAAGAGTTGAATGTAAAATTTCTTTTTTCGAAACCAGTCTCCCTAGGTAGAGTTGCTTGGCAGGATGGCCAGATCTGACTTTTCCAGGGCTGAGAGGGAGAACAAGGAACAGAGGACTGAATGCCTGTTGTCTTGTGTGCGGTGGGCAGGTGTAAGAGGAGGTGTGACAGCTGCATTCGGGAACCAAGTACCAAGGCTGAGGGGAGACAGTCGACCTGCAAAGGTCACCTGGTGGCCTAGAGGGTTATAGACTAAGGATTCTAGTTCAAGGCTTTCTGTGTTCAGACCCAGGTTTATTCCACCTCATAAAAACTAAAAGGTGCTTCACATCAGATAACTCTTTAGAGGCACTAGGTTTTCACTATTCCACTGTACGTCTTCAAGAAATTATTCTTCATGTTTCTTATTTAAAAGTACATAAGTATTTATGAAGTCATGCAAAATCTAAGTGTTCTGTTTTCTTTTGTTCTAGATTTTCTTCCCCAGCAGGGATGGTACAAAGATTCCAATGTTCATTGTACATAAAAAAGGCATAAAATTGGATGGTTCTCATCCTGCTTTCTTATATGGCTACGGTGGCTTCAACATATCCATCACGCCCAACTACAGGTGAGCCTGGAACTCTGTTGGCACATCGGGGTGTATTTCATGTCCTCCAGATAGTGAGAAGAAGCCAGAGACTGGCCTGCTGAACCGTGTTTCTCTGATACACTTAACTACACATGCGTATTTGTTTGTTGTCTCTGTAGGGGCAGGATAATATGCTAACTACCTGAATTTCTTATCAGAATTATCGGATCGTCAAAAACTACTGAATAGGTTGGTTGAGAACTAGATGTTGAGGCTGTGGCCACCTGGCTACAGAAGATCAGTGTCACTCCAGGTCTTGAAGGAAGGAGGTGCCTTGTCTTTGTCACTTTCTGCCACCCCACTGTCTGTAGGGGAATGACTTTTTAGCTGATGACGTTTTTTTTACCAGCACAGAGCCTTAAAAATTACTATCTTAACATTCAGCCATAAATGTTCATTGTTTCTGTAATTACTTACCAGATAACATATGTTTAGGAGGAAAAAAATCTGTATTTTTATACATTTACTATTGTTCAGATGAATATCCTTTCTCAATTATTTGCAAACTTGATTTTAATATTTCTAGCATAAGATGAAATTTGCTTTAAACATTTTTAATGAAAACAAGGAATTTCCCTGTTTTTAGACGCAGGTTTATTTTACTGTTTTACCAGCAAAACTAGCTTTCAGCCAAACTTATAAATAGAGCCCCACGTGAAATCTGATTCACAGATCCATCCAGGATCATTCCTGTGTGGGAAGAGGTGCATGGACTGGTTGACTACCAGGACATAAGATCAGAGTAGGCTCAACCAGCTGTCCCCAAGTTGAATACAAGAAGACTGCTCCTTTGTTTTGACCACTGAGTATCATTTAAGATCATTAATTTAGATCTAACGAGCTATGAAATGTGGTCCTTGCCCTCAATTGGGCTACCTTGACCAAAAGGTATGTGATTTTATCCACTTGTTAATGAGGAGCTGATGATGGCTCTTGTGTAAAATCACGCCATAGAATAATATTTTCACGTTTGTGTGGCATCATCATATGAGTAAGTTGAAGGGAAGCTAGTTAGAAGAGCGCTATTAATGGGGGCTGTTCATTCATCCTTCATTGGAAGCACCATAGCCCACCATGACCCACAGATGGACTTCCCGTCTCTTTCCACAGTTGGCAGGTAATGAGATTTCTCATCTCATTAGTGCAGCTGTATCTGTGTTGTAAAACCATGTGCCACATTTATTCCTTGATATTATTACAGCAGAGCCTCCATGGTTAACCACTTCTCTACATTGACTACTTCCTGAAGTTGACCTAATTTTCACAGACCAGACACGTACCAAATGGAGGCATCAGTACAGTAGACCTAGCTCCTCATGTTGACCACCCCCCTATGTTGACCAATTTGTTACAGTCCTTTAGGTGATCAGGTTACAGAGGTTCTGCTATAGTCTAAAAATTAAAGCTTTAGAGAAATACCTTGGGCCCTGAAAAAATAAAAATATAAATAATAAATAAAATGCAAGCTAATACGTGCGTTAACCTAATCCTTACAATAAAATGTGTCACTTGCTACTCTTTATCACTGAAAGTGGTAAAATTACAGGCTTGGGTTTCAGGTTACACTGACACTTGAGTTACACTCAGCATGTTTAGGGTCACAGTGGCAAGAGGAAGAGATAAACAAAATCCATATTTCCCAAAGAACTTAACACTTTGTCCTAGAAAGGTTGTGCTGTAGTTACTTCTGTTTATTTCTAGAAAATATTCTCCAGCCCTGAGAACTCTATTCTTGATCTTTTCCTTTCATACATCCTGTGCTATCTGGTTTAACATCTAGATTTCTTTAGAAACGGAAAACATGTTTAAAATTCATGTACCAGAACAAGTTTTCTTCCCAGCTTGAACATTGAATATGGAGAGAACTACTGGAAAAAGTGCTCAATGGGGCCATGATCAGGTGCCCCTGTATACCAAGCACCATTCATACCTGGGTTGCCAGTCTTCTGTTTGTCAAGATAGTTGAAAGGGTAGGTTCAGCCTGCCAGGAGGCCCTCGGTTTTTCCTCTGTTTGTATTATGCATAGTGTAATGAAATACTTAAGTATAGAAAAATGAGGTCAAATGTGTTGGGTCACACCTCTAATCCTAACACTTTGGAAGGTCGAGGCAGGAGAATTGCTTAACCCCAGCAGTTCCAGACCAGCCCGAGCAATAGCAAGACACTGTCTCTACAAAAAATAAATCAGCTGGGCATGTCTGTAGTCTTAGCTATTCAGGATGAGGCAGGAGGATCACTTGAGCCCAGAAGTTGGGGGCTGCAGGGAGCTGTGATGATGCCACTGCACTCTAGCCTGGGCAACAGAGCAAGATCATGTCTCCAAAAATAAAAATACAAAAGTATGTTCATAAAAATGTGTAAGCTTTTATTTTAATCAAGCAATATAGATAGTATCAGGCTCCTATTGAGATAATGCTACTCCTAGCCTGCTCTTAGGGAATACTTTTTGAGATGGAAGGAGATAACATGGTCCTTATTAGGCAGTTAATGGAAAGTTAACTATTTTTACTGTTTCTCAGTGTTTCTAGGCTTATTTTTGTGAGACACATGGGCGGTGTCCTGGCAGTGGCCAACATCCGAGGAGGTGGTGAATATGGGGAGACGTGGCATAAAGGTGAGGCATTTCCTCTACAGAAACACATGTCTGAAAGTAGGCCATGCTGGTCCTTCCTGTTGAAATGAGTAGGAGTTAAGAGCAGCGAGCATTTGGGCGGACAAATGAACAATAAAGATACGTCACTCCCCCTTTAAAAACTACTCTTTCCATATTTTATTTTTCTTCATCATCAATTTATTATAACAAAGTACGTACTTTTTGGAAGCATTCCTCATAGAGCATAATCAAAATTATTTTGCTTTTGTAAACAATGCCTGGGGTGCATTTTTAATTGTCACTGTCAGACTGTGTCTTGGGGAGCTTTTTGGTATTTGTCTCCTGTTAGCCTTGTTTTTACAGTTGAGCATCACTTAGGTATCTTTGAAAAGACTTTAAAAGTAGGTCATTTTCCTTATTAGAAGGGAGCAATCTTAGAGCTTTCTGTTCCAGGGTGGGCATCCTCCTGCTGGTTGTCTCTGGTCTTCCAGCACTGCTTCTGTGACTCTGCCACAGGAGTCATTTTTCTTTTCTGATTTTCTCAGTCTCCATTCTCTGGCCTTCAGAATTATGTATTCTAGTCGATTGACTAGTATTCGACTTCATACCCCAGGTGGTCACAGTATTTTTTAAATGATCGTCTTTATTTTTAAGCCCTGTCTCCCATTTCTTCCTTTGTGAGGTGCCCCTCACCCGGTCTCCACTTGCCCTGGTCCTGTGTCCTTGGGGAGGAGGGTAATGGGAGAGCACCTGCACCTCCGCCAGCTCCCTGCCTCCCCTCCCCCGTCATTTTTAACAAGGCCACCAGTGGGGGCGCTGTTCAGTGGCTATAGGCAAGAGCAGGAACGTTGGAGACTGCCATTCAGATCCATTCCTCCACTTAGTCTCCACCTCCAAAACATGAGGCTTAAGACTCTGATTATCTGTATCAAAGCACATCAGCAAAGATGAGGTCAGACCTGTAAAGAGATTTCCAAAGTGCCTGTAAGGGATGAAGGTGCAGAAAAGGCCAAGGCAGCCTAACCCCAGGGCATCGGTCATGCACCTCACAGTCTGACCCCAGACTGTTCAAAATGCACCCCAATAAGAGTGAGGGTTCCCAGCCCGCCTGCAATCAGAGCAGCTTTTGCCAGGTGTCATCCCTCGAGACTATTGATTGTCACATTGTTTTTGAAATTACATAGAATTCATTGTCTAATTTTGACCTGATAATAGTTCAATTTTATACTCAAATCATACTGTGAAAATGTGGTATTAAAAGATGCCTCAGGGGTGGCACCTGTGGCTCAAAGGAGTGGGGTGCTGGCCCCATATGCCAGAGGTGGCAGATTCAAACTCCGCCCTGGCCAAGAACTGCAAAAAAAAAAAAAAAAAAAGTTGCCTCATAAAAGAATAAAATTCTCACATATCGTATGTTTAATTTACATCCCAAATTTGCACACCACGTTGCCTCAACCCCTTGACTCACCTGATTTCCTATTCAGATTGCATGTGGCCTACACACTCACACACAGGCATATGCCCTGACCTCTCTTAAAAGAACTGGATTCTTTGCCATAAAACCCTCTGGTCCTTGGGTACCTGCCATTCTCTGGTAGGGAAGAGTGACAGTCCGCTGTCCTTGTCTCATCTTTTTATTGTAGAACCAACTTACCATACAAATCCTTGAGAGAAGGGATATTGGAGTATAACTGAGGCTAACAGGTGACTGTTTAGACTGATTCATAAGCTTTCTCAAAACTTAAGCCAGGAGAGGACCAGAAATGGACCTTTTCCAGTGATAGCCTAGAATATAGAACGTTGAAAAATCTGAATCCCTTTCTGTTAATTGAGTTTAAAATTCAATGCTCTTTTAAAAATATAGTCATATGCCCAAAATAATATCATTCCTGGAAACTAAGGAATCCTAGCTGTTCTAATCCACAGATAATTTCTTATTAACGTCTTAATAACATTTGTTTTGATATGAAAAAATTTCTTCAGTAGCACTGCTTTATCTTTAATTGAATTTCTGTAGAAGTGGTTAATCTCGAATATCTAATTAGATCTATGTCTGCTCCTTGTTCATTTCAGAGAGTTATTTAAAACATCTGTTCCTTTGAGGACTTGCTTTTGGCCTTTACTTTGAGACATTCCAAGGCCCAGTAAATGTCTCTCTCTTCAAGTAATTTCTTTGGGTTAGTATATTGCAGTGACTTACAGATGGTAAAGCCCGAATTAACTCTCTATTACTTTGGCCTTGTAGGTGGTATCCTGGCCAACAAACAAAACTGCTTTGATGACTTTCAGTGTGCTGCCGAGTATCTCATCAAGGAAGGTTACACATCTCCCAAGAGGCTGACTATTAACGGAGGTTCAAACGGAGGCCTCTTAGTGGGTGAGAACTGGATTTTATTCATTGTACTTACCAGTTGAACCTCTTAGGTTTTCAGATACGCTGTCTGACGCCGGCTCTCAGTTTACTTTGTGGATGGGAACATGGTACAAACAGACCAAAACTCATTTGGATTCGGGCATCTGATGAACTACATAATAAGATAGCTGAACCCTCACCCTGCTGCCTCAACTCGGGATAGCATGAAAAGATCTCTTGAGTAACTCCTAGCCATATGCCAGGGGTTTTTTAATTTATTTTTTTTAATTTCAGATTAATGTAGGGGTACAAACATTCCATAGTTTGCGTTTCAAAGGTCAAAGTCTGATTTGTAGGTATCCTCTGCCCAGGCAATGTGCTACATACCAATGCTCTGTATCTTTTGGGTGGGGATTCATCCAACCCCTTCCCCTCTCCTCCTGCTTGAATTTCATTGAGTTTGTCTCTCAAGTGAGCATGTGGTCATGCCAGCTTGACGTTGGATGTCACCTCCTCCCTCAGTACTGTACATGAGTTACACACCCTACACCCACTCTCATAGCACCTGACCTTTCTCAGCAGCCGTGGTGACCACACTGTATTGTAATTGCTATTGCTTGTTCACTGCTTTATCTTTCCCCCTAAATTTAGTTTTATTCACTGATACATCTCCAAGCCTAATGCCAGGCACATGGCAAATATTCAATAGATAGTCACTGAATAATCAAAAAAAAAAAAAAAAACATTGAGAAACAGGACAAGAAGATGTGCTGGTATTGGCTGGAGCTGTTGTTTCAGGCTCTGTACTGCCTTGGGTGGGTTCTGAGATCCTAAACAACTTGCCTCATCATTGTAAAAGCAAGTGGGGCTGGGAGGAGGGGACACAGGTTTTCCAGAAAGTCCTTGAACTTACCAAGTCACACTGCCCCCTTGAGATTCACTTTGGGGAGTAAAGTGGTGTTACTGATGAGAATTCCACCCCTCGCTTTGGGCCATTGCGCTCTCAGGATAAAGGCGAGCAGGTTCTGGAAGCACTTAAGTATTGCTTTGTAGATGTATGATGACAGACTGCCTCCCTTTTCTTTCTACCTTGGTTATTAGCTACTTGTGCAAATCAGCGTCCTGACCTCTTTGGTTGTGTCATTGCCCAAGTTGGAGTAATGGACATGTTAAAGTTCCACAAATATACTATCGGTCATGCCTGGACCACCGATTATGGGTGCTCGGACAACAAAGAACACTTTGAATGGCTAATCAAGTAAGGATTTCATTTATACTGACATGCGCATGTTAATGATTTAATACCATAATACTGAATACAGTCATTCAGAGGATTAGTGTTTGATGCTCTGTCTCCTTCGGTGTCTTGTATTTGTATATAATGTACTGTAAAACTAGTCTTTTTTTCCTGAATTTCCTAACAAGATAGCCAACACCTTGATTTTGGCCTTGAGAGACCCAGAGCAGAGAACTCAGCCAAGCCAGACTCCTGATATATAGGAAGCTAGTAGATAAGAAATCTGTGTTGTTTTAATTTGCCAAATTTGTGGTGATTTGTTACTGCAGCAATCAAAAACCAGTACAAAAGGCATTTTTATACTTTATCAATATATGAGATTGCCTTTTCTAAATCAAGAAGTAAAGACATTTTTAAAAAATATATGCAGGTACAATTAAACCTAGTTTTTGCTCTCAGTATAATTGCATATGCTTGAAACCACAAGTTTCATTATTGAAATAGCACAGTGGCCTTCATTCTCATCCCTCAGCCGCTTTGATGATGACAGTGAGTAAGTGGCAAGCATTGTGGATTATTTATGAGCAGTGTGTAGGAAACTCCCTTGGACCAGCACAAGAAGCCTATTTTCACTGTTCCTGTCTTCTCAGTATACTACAGATTTTGTTAAAAACAACTAATTTCTCAAGTCAAGTTTTTTCTTTCATTTTATTCTTTCTATGGCTAGCTAGCTCTCTACTTTGAAATGCAATTAAAATGATTTTTTTTTGCGACAGAGTCTCACTATGTTGCTCTCTGTAGAGTGCTCTGGTGTCACAGCTCACAGCAACCTTACACTCTTGGGCTTAAGCAATTCTCTTACCTCAGCCTCCCGAGTAGCTGAGACTACAGGTGTCCAGCACAATGCCCAGCTATTTTTTTTGTTGCAGTTGTCGTTGTTTAGCAGGCCCAGGACGGGCTTGAACCCGCTGGCCTCGGTGTATGTGACTGGTGTCCTACCCAATGAGCTATGGGCACCTCCTAAAATGAATTTTTTTTTGCGGTTTTTGGCTAGGGCTGGGATTGAACCTGCCACCTCCGGTAGATGGGGCTGGTGCCCTACTCCTTTGAGACACAGGTGCTGCCAAAAATGAATATTTTTAATTGAATAGTTTCAAACTACTAAATTCTGTTCTCTAAGGGGGGGAAAATTCACTCTGAAAGCTGTTACTTTTAAATGCTCAGATAGCCTCACTGGCAAAGTGGTAAAAGCTACATATTGGAAGAAGCTATAGCTCAAATTAACTTAAAGAACTCAGTGCCTGGGGAAACAAGTCCTATTTAAACTCTTTTAAAAATTCTGAGTTAGTTGTATATTAAGAACCACAAAATATCAGACAAAAACTTTATTTCCATAATCAATCTGAAAGCAGAAAAAAAAGGTTCTAAGTATTTCTTTCTCTGATATTCCTCCATCAGTTTTTGAATCTTGCTTTCACGGGGCGATGTTCTTTTTACCTGCTGTTAGTAAAATGAGCGTGGAGCTCTAGCCACATATTACCCAGAAAGGGCCTTCCAGGGAGCTCCCTAGCCTGGCCCCTGCCCCAAGTATGCCCCGTGGAGCACCATTCAGGGGGGTCCAACCTGTAGCCTGCGGGTGACATGCGGATTAAGTGAGGAATTTTTGTTTTCTCTGTGGTGGCAGCTATCATGAAAAGTATGCACAGACCTCTTTTTCATTCTGCTCATGAGCTTATTCATTAACATTTCTGTGTTTATTGGGTGGCTCAAGACAGCTCTTCTTCCAGTGTGGTGCAGAGAAGCCAAAAAAAGGTTGGACACTTTTGAAAGGTGCTGCTCCCCAACAGCTAGATTCCCACGTTTAAGGAATGGCTGGGATACATAAAGCCTGGCAGATTTGATTTTTTTTTTTTTTTTTTTTTACAGAACTCAGAATCTTCAATGTATGAATGTTGCATGCAAATCTCCAGGGATGGGGAGAGGAGTATTATTAGTACACAGGATCTTCCAAACCTGTTTCTCCATAGAATTATCCCCTATTTGGAGAACGGGGGTTGCACAAAAACCACTCTGAAATGAGATCAGAACCCAGGTTCATTTTTATTCTCCATCGTTAGCTATTGGGAAACCAAGCTCCAAAATATTTTAATCTTGACTTAGTTAACAGAACAGAATTTTTACCATTTTCACTATTTACCTTTCAAAATGAAACTCTGCCAAAACAGTTGATGATTATATTCACTAAGATTAAACACTTTGAAAAACGTGACATATTGGAAAAATGTAAAAAAAAAAAAAAAAAAAAAAGCCATATATGTCTCAAATTTAGCTATGATAAATCACTGTTTCGTTTAACATTTATTCTTAAAACCATTTTTGTTAACTCACCCTAGAAACATGCCTTGTACTTTAGAAAGTGCCTCCTCCACTAACTTGCTCTCCACTGGCCAAAGGCAGTTTCTTTGTGCCAGACTGCCAACTGTGGGAAGGAGCAGCGGGTTCTCCCGTGTTCCTTGGTTTACAGACAAGAAATTAGGCCCAGACTGGACATGTGTTCTTCCTAAGATTGCAAAACCAAGCCTTAAATAAAGGCTTTGTAAATGTGAAAGGGGCAGAAAGCTACTATACACTGCAGATTTCAGCTTCTTCAACAAAAGGCTGGCACTTAATTACGTCCACGCTGAGTGGTTTTAAAAGACACTCAGTAGTCCACTATGTAGCAATGAAAAAGTCTAGAGACTATGAAAGTATCCAACTCAAGACAGTAAGTGTCCATGAAGTTTGTGTGGTTTCAACAGTCCTGTGAGTTTCTTTCTTACACAACCTTCCAAAGTCGGAGCCAAATAAGTAATGTGGCCCACCAGTTCCTATGAGCCCTGGTCACTCATGTCCAAGTGGCAATGCCAGTGTAATCTGGGGTGGTCACGCACATACTAGGTAGCTGCAGTCCTCGCTGCTGGCTGGGTTAGTAAACTCCATAGGTCCCTGGGCCACACAAGTTCACCTCAGTCATCCTACGGGACAACTCAGCTTTTGCTCTCCGCTCACGCTTTGCCTTGCAGATACTCCCCGCTGCACAACGTGAAGTTACCGGAGGCTGACGACATCCAGTACCCGTCTATGCTGCTGCTCACTGCCGACCATGACGACCGCGTGGTCCCTCTTCACTCCCTCAAGTTCATTGCCACTCTTCAGTACATCGTGGGCCGCAGCAGGAAGCAAAGCAACCCCCTGCTTATCCACGTGGACACCAAGGCTGGCCACGGGGCAGGGAAGCCCACCGCCAAGGTGATAGAAGAGGTCTCGGACATGTTCGCGTTCATAGCACGGTGCCTGAACATAGACTGGATCCCGTAAGCGGAGTCTCCTGCTCCCTTCTGATACTACAGACAACCTCAAGGGCTTCTCACACCATTCACAGAGAAACCACCACGTGGGTATGATGCTTCCCCACAGGAACGCTGTTCCTGCAGACTCTAGTTGATCAGAACTGCCATGGGAATTTTACCTTTTTTTAGGCTTCTCCTTTTTAGCAAGTCCTTACTGTTTCTTTTTCCACCCTTTCCAGACACATTTTTTTTTAAGGCATGTTTGGATAAATAGCTCAATGGCAGCAAACATGTTGTGAATATTAGATTACAAAATTAAGGGACGAACTCGGGCATCCTTCATATATAGCACCTCGATGAAATCTGCTTCTATTACCATAACCTATATATCTTTAAATAAATGTGGGAAATGTTCTCATGAAGAAGACTTCTTTGCAACAATAATAAATGTTATTTAAGAATGGGAGGCTTTATTTCTGGTTTCTTTGTGTTGAGGGGCAACTCCAAAAGCACAGTTGTCTGTAGGAGTAAAACATTCCACATTTCTGTAACAAGTTAGTTTCCAAACTGTTAAATCGTAGAATGTTAGCACTGAGAAGTCAGGTTCATCCATCCCCGCTGCCTCGTTCAGGAGTGAGGAAGCTCTCAGAGGAAACTCACCGTCTTCAGTATTAACCACTCTGGCGGGTGATAATCTAATCGGAGGCCCTTTTGTTTTGGATGCCTATTATAATTCAGTGAATTGGAAAATTCAGGTTGTTCACCTCTTTGTGTATTGGTTTTGGTTACCTGAAAATCAGAGTTCTTCGGATATAAAGCTAAGAGACCACGTAAGTAAATTATCCACACAGATTCATTTATCCAACTTTATCTTACAATCAGAAATTTCAGCATTTCCCAAGCTTTTTCTCCCCATTGACCACTTATAAATAAGCAAACTTAAAAAAAACACACAGTTTTGGTTTGTCCCTCTACGCCCAGAAATCTTTAAGAAAAAGATCACTCCTCAAACTTTTATCCATAAAAATGTTTTTCAAGGCAGTTGTAACATACCATGAAACAGTGTTCCTTTGTGTATCAGTTTGGGAAATGACTGATCTAATTTACTTGTTTCTTTTAAGTTTTTTATTTTATCAGATGTGATAAAATAATTACCTATTTTGTTTGAAATATCTTAACTTTGCATAAAATAGCTTAAAAGATTACATCATGGCTCAGCGAGGTCTGAGAGGCCAAGGCAGGAGAATTGTTTGAGGTTAGAAGTTCAAGACCAGCCGGAGCGAGAGTGAGACCTCATCTCTACAAAAAATAGAAAAATTAACTGGACATAGTGATGAGTGCCTATAGTCCCAGCTACTTGGGAGGCTGAGGCAGGTGGATTGCTTAAACCCAGGAGTTTGTGAGCTATAATGACATCACTCTAGCCTGGGTAACAAGTGTGCCTCTGTCTCAAAAAAAATTAATTAAAAAAAAAAAAAAAAAAATATATATATATATATATACACACACACATACACATACACACACACACATACATATAACTGCGTTATTTCCATAACTTATACTTTTCCAGGTAAGTCTTACTTTCCAGAACACACAATGTGTGTGTTTTTCTTTAAGAGCTCACTCTCGACTTTTTTTTTTTTTTTTTTGCAGTTTTTGGCTGGGGCTGGGTTTGAGCCCGCCACCTCTGGTATATGGGGCCAGCACCCTAGTCCTTTGAGCCACAGGCCCTACCCTCACTCTCTACTTTTCAAGTTGTGGTCAATAATTAGACTCACTTATCTATCAAGCAGCTACTACATACCAAACACGAATGAAAGGTGGCTATGTGCTTTGGTTTTTCTCTGCTAGATTTATTGCTTTCTATTACTGTTTAAGTACTGTACATAATGCAGCTGTCATGAAACACGATTCACTGTAAACCCCCTGGAGACAAATGCACTGCTAGCTAGCGATGCACGCTGGGAATGTCGTTATCACCATCTACTCAGGGAGATGCTAATACCAGCTAACTGTCGTGTGACTGTTGTGTCAATGGGGCAGGAAAATAATCAAATACATTTGCACAATTCAGCCAAGGGCAGCCTCTCTCCTGGACCAGCCCAGTTCATAGGACATGCAGACAGCACTTGTACCCACTCAGTCTGGAGCATTGTTAAGATTTCACGGAATCCAACCGTGCTTCACCACGGCAGACCACAGCAGGAAGTAGCATACAGCTTTGGAAATCATTCAGGCCTGGGTTCAAATGACAACTCTCAGTAACAGGTGATGAAGAGGAATAAATGAAGTAATACATTTACAAGCGCCTAACATGTAATTGGCCTCCAATTAAGAGTTCTCCTTTCCAAGCTAATTTTATGTCTAGATTATAGCAGAACACCTGATCTCACAAAATAGAGGTATTTCTTTTAAGACTTTAAACATTAGAAGTAAAACTTGAGATGGGCTCCTTCCCAGAAGTCTCAGGGAGTCTTCACTATTCAATGCCACCTTTGTGTTCTGTGTTGGTCTTTTCTTAAATTATTTTTATTGATGCATAATAGTTTCAGGATACATGCAATACTTTAACATATATTCTAAAGATCAATACTTAAATATCTACCTTTATTCTGGATACATTCAAATTATTCTCTTCTAGGTCTGATTTATCTTTCCAAACTGTCTATTTGCATCCACTAATCAGCTTCTTGCCGTCCCCCAGTCTTCCCTACCCATCCTGACATCATCCACCAATCTGCTACCTTCATGAGATTTGCTTTTTTAGCTCCCGCATATGAATGGGAACATGTGGTATTTGTCTTTCTGTGTTTGGCTTATTTCAGTTAACATAATGACCCCCCAGTTCTATCCAAGTCACTACAAAAGACGGGGTTTCATTTTTTATGGCTGGATTATATGCCATGGTGTAGACACCACTTTATCCATTCATCTTTTGATGGGCGTTTGGGTTGATCCCGTATTTTGGCTGTTATAAACAGTGCTACAATAAATATGGGAATTCAGGTATCTTTTCAATACATTGAATTCCTCTATTTTGGGTATAGACTTACTAACAGAATCCTATGGTAGTTCTGCTTTCCGTTTTTTGAGGAATGTGTTGTTTTGGAATAAAAGCTGTACTGGTTGCAGATGGCTCCCCGCCTCGTCACAAGGCCTTGCTGAACACATCACAGAACCTTTGCTGCCTTAGTAAAGTCACATTTACAATAATAGGTATACAACAGGAATATTGTAAAACCTTTCAAATTAATCCCACCTGTTAATACTCTCACTAAAGCTTAAGCAGCTACACATAAGTGGTGCTCCAGTCTCTTGTTTATCAGATGCTTTCACCAGCCTCCAGGAGTTCCCTGGGGCAAAGGACATAGTTACTGCCCTGGAAGGAGCTGTGAAGACTGAAAGGCAGGTGAAGGATGGGCTGGAGAGCTGTGGGATTGGGAGCTGGAATGAGACACAAGTGTCAAGGGTGGTCAGGCCCGTGGAATGGATACTGAGGCAGGTACATTTATCCACTCAGAGAGAGGCCTGCCCCCATCAGGTTGACACTCTGGGCCTGGGACAGATGATAAATCTTGCTGAATGTTTGCCCCATGCCACCCTGTCTAAGCTTTCTAGACGAACCTCAGGCCTTATACAGCATGTACTGCATACACACAGCCTTATACAGCATGTACTATCCTTTCCTTGTCTGGCAAGGGCTCAAGGTTCCCAGGGGGAAGTGGGCTTGCAGGGTGGTAAACCTGGCAGCTGGGTCCTAGAGACCATCCTCTTCCTGCTATGGTCTGAATGTTTGTGTCCCCAAAAATTTACATGTTCAAATCCTAAACTCCAAAATGGTGGGGCTAAAAGGTAGGAGGTGATTATGTGATGAGCACAGAACCCTCATCACTGGGTTAGTGCCCTGATAAAAGAAGGCAGAGACCTTACATAATAAGAGGACACGAGAAGCAACGCACACCAGACACCAGATCTGCCAGCGCCTTGATCTTGGACTTCACTGGCCTCCAACACTGTGAGAAATAAATTTCCATTGTGTATAAGCAAGTTTGTGTTCCTTTGTTACAGTGGCCAAAACAGACCAAGATGCCTGTCTTTTGTCCTTTTTCTTTCCTCTCCCCTGGTTCTCCAACCAGCTTCTCCCTTTCCCTTCTGGAAAAAAAAAAAAAAAAAAAAAAAAGGAAAGGAAAGGAGGGAGACCTTACACCCTTCACAAAAATGAATTCAAAATGGATTATAAACCTAAAAGTAAAATAGAAAACTATTAAAATCCTCGGAGGTAACATAGGAGAAAATCTACATGACCTCAGGTTTGGATGACTATAAATACAACACCAAAAGCATGATTTATGAAAGAAATAACTGATAAACTGATTCATGACAAAAATAATTGATAAATGGGACTTCGTGAAAATTTAAAACTGCTCTGGTGAAAGACAATGTGGAAAAAAGAAGACCAGCCATGGACTAGGGGAGATACTGCATAAGACATACCTGATACAGGAGTATAATCCAAAATGTGCAAAGAACTCAACACTGAACAATAAGAAAACCCAAATAAAAAGACCTTAACTGAAACCTTACCAAAGAAGGTATACGGATAACAAAGACGCATATGAAAATATGCCCCCCCCCCCCATCATATGTCATGAAGGAAACAAACCAGGGAGATACCACTACTCACCAGAATGCCCAGATCAGAAACACTGATGTCGAGTGGCGGCCAAGGATGTGGGCAATGGGAACTCCCATTCTTCACTGGTGGGAAAGGAAAATGATACAGTTTGGAGGGCTGTAGAAGACAGTTTGGAGGGCTTTAGAAGACAGTTTGGAGGGCTTCTCCCAAAACTAAACATACCCTTAACATAGGATTCAGCAATTGTGTTCCCTGGTGTTACTGGAATTTCTTTCTTCAGTAGGTCCTTGGTCTCAGGTATTTGAAGAATTAACCCACAGACCACAGATCAGTGGTAAGATAGGATTTCATTAGACAGAAAGGAATACAGAAGGGGTAAATAGCACCAGAGTGTCTGGATTGAAGGACTAAAAAACACCAGAGCTTCTATCAGAGGGAAAGACCCAAGTGGGGAGTCTCTACATGGGCTCTTTGGGGTATAAGGTCTTGAGAATTACACTTGGCCAGGACTTGGCAGATAAAAACATGTTTTCAATGTTAATGAGTGTTATCAACAAACAAATGAATGCAGTCCCTCCAGCTCGGGGCAAAAGATCAGGGTATTGTTCCCTTTATGAAATTGCCCAGCCCTAGGAAAACTGGAGTGCCCTGTCCTTGAATGTGGGAACCCTGTGCCACTGGTATTTACCCAAAGGAGTCAAAAATATGTCTGCACAAAAACCTGCACATGGACGTTTATAGTAGTCTTATTCATAACTGCCAAAACTTGGAAATGACCAAGATGTCTCAAAGTAAGTGGATGGATAAACTGTGGTACACAAAGAAGTGCAATATTACTCAGCCTGTAAAAACAAATGAACTATCAAGCCAAGAAAAGACATGGAAGAGACTTAGATGTGTATTGCTGAAACCACTATGTTCTGTATAATCCCAACTGTATGACATTCTGGAAAAGACAAAACTATGGAGACAGTAAAGAGATCAGTGGTTGTCGGAGGGGATGAATATATGGAATACAGAGGATGTTTAAGGCAGTGAAAATACTCTGAATGATCCTGTCATGATAGGTACACGTCATTATACATTTGCACCCAAAGAACAGACACTAGGAGTGAACCCAATGGACTTTGGTGATTATGATGTGTTGATGTAGGTTCATCAATGGTAACAAATATTCTACTTAAGTGAGGGATGCTGATAACAGGAGAGGCTGTACATATGTGGGGATGATGATAATATGGCAAATCTCATATAATGACATGTATCTATCATGACAGGATTTTGCTGTAAACTCAATACTGCTTTGAAAAAATAGTCTTAAAAATATGTGTGTATGTGCATATGTGAGTGTGTGTATGTACCTGTATACACACAAATTTTCCACAAGAAAAAAATAACAAAAGAAATGATAATGGAAAAGTTGCCTGTAGGCCTGAGAAAGAGTCACATTCTGCAGGGTTCTGAACCAGAATGGAGGGTGCAGAGAACTGGGTAGTTGCACTATCACGGAACAGTTCACACTGAGACCGCACCCCCTTCTCTCTGCCGGCACTTTCCCGGGATGTGCAACTACAAAACCTGCAAGAGAGGGAGAAATGGAGGGAGGCACATGTGGACTGTTTCTTAAAAAAGAAAAGTCTGATTAGATGCCACTCCTCTTATTTTGTGGGAGATAAAACATTTGTTCATACAATATATTTAATATGAACTTTCAATTCATTGGTGGAACGTATTTTGCTAGCTCAGAAATGAGGCTAACGGTTGCTATTTTGGGAACGATGCTGAGGCTTTCAGAAGTCTGATGTAGGGGCTTTGGAATGTCTTGACCCTTACAAAAGTATAATGAAATTAATAGACATAATTGTTTGCTTAGATTTTTTAAATTGCTTTGTTTTTATCTAAATTTTAAAACACTGGGAATGACTAAAAAGATACCCTTAGCATTAGGTCAACAGGCTCTCTGCCAAACCCTGGGAGCCCACGTGATGTGCAGTGCCCAGCCTGAGTTTTAAAACATGGGAACCAGAGCTTCACAAATGCTTTTGCTGGACACCAGGATCTTTAAAAATAGGACAATAGAAATTCGTGTCATGATCCCTTAATGTCAGTAGAGGGTTAAAAATGAGTCTTAGGAAATGAACATTTTTCTTTAAAATAACATTTTTATAATATGTGCAACTTCAATAAAAGTTAAACTATGCCAAGAGTTTATATTTAGCTGGCTTTTAATGACATCTTTAGAATATTATAGCTTTAAATAAATTTAGGCACATTTAAAAATTATGGCACAATAGCATTGCTGAAAGTTGGAAAATAGAAGACAAGATTCCTTAGTTACACCTCACCCCCGAACCCCCAAGAAACAATACCATGATGCTGTGCTTGGGTAGTGATTGCTCAGCTGACCCCCACTTTGGAATCACCTAGGAAGCATGTTAAAGTGTGATCTTGAGTTTCTTCTACTGATGGAAATCTCTGTGGGTGGTACCCCATGGATTTGTAGTTTTAACAAGCTCCCCAGATGATTTGAATTTGTAGCTGCAAGATTAACTTGTTCAACTACTCCAAGGATCCTGTTAACACCAGCTCCTTCTGGAAGGCCTATTCCAGGCTACTCTAGAGGTCCTCTCTGCTCACAGTGGGAGGTCACCTGACCCTATTTGCTTTTAGGAGCTCTGGAGTCAGTGAGCAGATGGGACTTGAAGGGAACAAGACTTAAAGTCAGGTAGACAAATTATGAAGCATGGTGAGTATTAGAGGTAGACACATTTGAGGCACATTTAGAAGGTGGAATTTGGTGGCACATGTGGCTCAGTGAGTGGGGCGCCGGCCCCATATCCTGGAGGTGGTGGGTTCAAACCTGACCCCAGCCACAAAAAAAGAAGGTGGAATTTTTAGAACTTGGTGATGACTTGATTTAAGAAGAAAAAATCAAGATACTCTTCTAGGCTTCTGGAACAGGATAGGTAGTAATGACCTATTTGTTGAAAGAGCACATAGGAATCTTATTAATATATATTAGGTCATTTCAAAAGTTTTGTCCGTTTTTATGAGTCTACTTTAAACTGTAATATCTCAGTGAATATTTATTCAATTTAATCGAAATAAGCACCATTTGAATCAGTGCACTTTTGCCAACGTAACACAAGTCGATTA
>CAUYPK010070601.1:0-37203 GCA_963574355.1 Loris lydekkerianus
ACTCTACTGAGGGCGACATAGTAAGACTCTGTCTCAAAAAAAAAAAAAAAAAAAAAAAATTTTTGTTAAGTCTTGGGATTCTAAATTTTAAGATGTAAAACTAAAATATCCTTGAGGATAGAAGTCAAGACAGCTAGGATATCAAGTTTTTCTTCAATGTGTAGTAATACATATGAAATTATTTCTGTCATCCAGCACTTATGTCATAATAGATATGGGGAAAAATGTACTTTTTTTTTTTTTTTTTTTGCATTTTTTGCCCGGGTCTGGGTTTGAACCCGCCACCTCCGGCATATGGGGCCGGCGCTCTACTCCTTTGAGCCACAGGTGCTGCCCAAATGTACTTATTTTTAATTATGTTTAGTCTAGCCATGACAAATTGTGGGGCGTGTGTATGTTTAAGGCAAAGAAATGTAGCTCTTTATCTCATGGCTGCTGCATTACAAATCTGCATATTTTCCTTTTATCTCTATTCCTTTCATGATTGTATGACTTTGCCTATATGGGCAGAAGAGGAGAGAGAAAAACAAACATATATTTGTTGTATTGGAGAAGTTTCTAACAGAGAACTGTTTAATTTCACTCTCCTTACAGTTAGATGGGTGCTGTAAGCATTTGTGATGCTGCTTCACCAGGGTGCAAATTCAGCTTTCTTCTCAATTCCTAGGATTAGAAATGCTGAATCCGCAGCTGCTGAGATACTAGTTTCTCTCAAAAAAAATTTTAAAGCCTCTAGCATCTTTCATTTATCTTGCAAAGACCAAATATGTACATGCTGTACTTTCATTTTCTAAAGTTTCATTTAGAACAGATGACATTTCTATGTGGATTTTTCCCTGAGAAAAAAAATACTTGCCTATCTGCTTTGACTTGTTAATCATTTTAAGTGCTCAGCATTACCAAGCGCACTTACTCTCTGGGTCAAGTTCTCCTGCTGATAGTACACTAATGCCCCCTACTGATAAATTTCCCCAAACCTATCCTTTAGAAAATGAGAACCCTCTCACTTAGAACAGGCACAGTATTCACCAGCCTCATCTGAAAAGGAACTGAGCTTCTCGGGTCACCGTGGTCTGCCTTGTTAGCCTCTCATTAGTGTAATTTCCTCTATTAGTCTTTACTAAAGCAGCTATGAAGTTATTTCACGCTCAGCTGGCTTTATTAAAAAAATAATTTAAAGGTATCAGCAGAGCTTTATACCTGACAAAATGGGAACCAGAACTAACATTTGATTATGGTAATGTAATTCCTGTTACATTATGTTTGTATTTAAGATGGTTAGTCCCTCAAAATACCTTCGTATTAGTCCTCTAGTTTCTCTGGTATTTATAGAATTTCTGATAAAGAAGCTTTAAAGACTATTGTTCCAGAGGTATTTGAATCCCTTCAGGTATTATCTCCATCAGGTGATTTCAGGGCTATGCATGGATTTCCTCAGCATAGCAACACAGAACACACTATCTCTGGAGGCAAACCATCGGATCTCGAAACAATTCCCCAAAAAAGTTCATGCAAAGTTTTTCTGTTCAACTTCCAAATCCTTGGTGGGGCACTCCTTACCCTTTGGCCAATATGGCAAATCTAATTTCTCTTAATTCTTCAAGTATCTGAACAGAAGAATTATGCACCTTCTTTTGGAATTCTTCTCTTCCCCAGGAAAAGTAATATTAGCTATCAGAGAGAAGGCAAAGATTTCTATAAATGTAAGGTCAAAACACAGAAGGCAAGTAGGAGATAAAATTCCTGTGTTCAAATTGTGGACTAGTTGTCAGCTCCCTCTCTTTCTCTCTCAAATACACATGTGCTTGTTCTCACTCTCCTTCACCCCCCTGTCTCCATAGTTACCACAACCCACTTAAAAATGACTTTTCAAAAATTTGTAATTAACAGGTAATAATTGTACCTATTTCTGAGACACTATATATATATACATACATACAATGTATACGGTTCAAATCAGGGAAATAAGCATATCCAGCTCCTCATTCATTTCTTTTGTGTTGTCAGCAAAGTCCTCGATTCTGGCCTTTTGAAAATAAACATTAAATTGTTAACTGTATACGCTATAGAACTCTAACTTATTCCACCCATCTAGCTGTAACTTTCTATGCATTAACCAACCTCTTCATCCTCCCCTCCCCTTCCCAGCTTCTGTCTGTCAACTCTATCTCTGTGAGCTCTTTTTTTTTTTTTTTTTTTTTTAGTTGTACATATGAGTAAGAACATGTGATATTTATCTTTTTGTGCCTGACTTACTATTTTTAAGATAATGTCCTCCAGGCTTATCCAGGCTGCCACACGACAGGTTTTCGCTCATTTTTATGGCTGAATAGTATTCCATTATGTATATATGCCACATTTTCTTTATCCTTTCATCTGTTGATGGACATTTAGGTTGATTCTTGCCTTTGTTATTATGATCAGAGCTGTAATAAACATGGAGATGCATATTTCTTTGTTACACTAATTTCTTTTCTTTTGAATAAATAGTAGTGAGCTTGCTGCATCATGTGGTAGTTTCATTTCTACTTTTTTGAGAAAACGCCATACTGTTTTCCTTAATGGGCGTTCTAATTCATATTGCCACCAACAGGAGACTATGGCAGGAGCTAGAAGGGGTTTTGTTTGATCTCGTTTTGGAATTCTTTCAGTATCCTTTTAGTTCCATGATCTTGATCAAGCAAGTGATCTCCTTAAGTGAAGGAGAATTAAATTCTACCTCTCAGTGAGAGAAGCAACGCAGAATTTATTGTCAATTGACCACCATGTTTTATTTATTATGTTTTATTAGAAAAAGACTGCTTTCTCACAGTACTATTATAATAGCTACTGTTAATTTTCTTCTTTTATTCATGATTCTTCCCCAAAGTAATTCTCATTTCTTCAGTCATTACTCCTTTGACAGGATGTTGGGTTCAGGACTGCTTTTATCAATATTTTTCAGTTCATATCTACCATAATCTAAGAGCGGCATATTCTAAATGTGGACTGTCATTGGTTCTAGAATGGTTAATAGAGCCAGTGAGGACAAAGCTTTTGTGGAAGTGACACTGCAGTATTCATGCATGTTGAGTTAATGTGCTCCATAAATACTAACTAAATGCTCACTATATGCCAGGAACTGTAAGCACTGGGGCTACAACGATAAGTAGAACTTGGTCACTTGCCTTGAGGAGCTCACAGTTTCACGGTGAAGATTGTCATTCAAATAAGTAATTACTGTTTCGTTATGAACTACAATAGGAAAACAAGGCTTTAAGTGAATACAGAAAATAATGGTGGTTTTTTTTGGGGGGTGAGGAGTTTTTCATATATTCTTTATATCAATCCATTTTCACTTACACATTTCAAATATCTTCACCCAGTATGTAATTCATCTTTTCATTTTTTACATGGTGTTTATGCTATAAAAGGTTTTAAATTCTATTATTGTCAGATTTTTTTCCTTTAAGATGTGTGTTTTTAAAATTTCAAATTAATCTGAGAGTACATATTTTTGGATTACACTGTTCTCACTTCCAGGGCAAAGCTCCAGTTGTAAGAGAGCCCCTCACCCAGGGGGTGTGTTATACACCCTCACAAGGGCGTGTTAGATGAGACCCCACCTCATGCCCTCTCTCCTAACTACCAATCATCCTTCGTCCTTCCTCCCTTCCCCCTGCCCCCATATATTTGTGTTTCATTGAGAAAGTTTCTAATGGTGCCTGGAGAAAAATAAGGAAACTTCACACTTGGATTATGCCTTAAGTAGAAATACATGATTCATCAGTTGGATACTTGCAGAGGAGAGTTGAGATTAGGTATGAAAGGTTGGGAGGACCCAGCCCATCACAAAGTTGAATGGCATATTGAGAAATTGGGATTTTTATCCTCTAGAAGAAGAACATTGGTGGATTTGTGTTTTAGGAAAATGGCATTAGCGGCAGCACTTTTGGACTCTTCTGGACCAAAGCAAGACCAAACATTAGGAATCAAACTAAGAGTGTCATGCTGGAAAGAAGCGACGGGGGCCTGAGTTAAAGAGCAGCTGATATAAAGAGGAACAGCTCTGAGTAATAATGAGAATCAGTTGGACTTGGGGTATGGAGTGGGATAAAGAAAAGGAGGATTCAAGGATGACTCTCCATTTCTTGGCTTAAATAAATGGTAGTGCACTTTTGTTGTTTTTTTTTTTTGAGACAGAGTCTGAAGCTGTTGCCCTGGGTACAGTGCCATGGCGTTACACCTCACAGCAACCTCAAACTCTTGGACTTAAGCGATTCTCTTGCCTCAGCCTTCCAAGTAGCTGGGACTACAGGTGCCTGCCACAATGCCCAGCTGTTTTTTTTGTTTGTTTTTGTTTTTGTTTTTGTGGGTTTTTTTTTTCCAGTTTTTGGCTGGGGCTGGGTTTGAACCCGCTACCTCCAGCATATGGGACTGACGCCCTACTCCTTTGAGCCACAGGTGCTACCCCCAGCTGTTTTTTGGTTGCAGTTATCATTGTGGTTTTAGCTGGCCTGGGCTAGGTTGGAACCTGCCAGCCTCAGTGTATGTCGCAGGCGCCCTACACACTGAGCTATGGGTGCTGCCCAGTAGTGCAATTTTCAAAGAAGGAAATATACTGCAAAAGCAGTTTTCAGGAGGTGGAGGAGGAAACGCTGTGATTCAGATTGGAAGTTCTTAAGTACCAGGTGCCTAATAGAAGTACAGGTCTACCGTGTAAGAGAGAGGTCTGGGCTAGAGTTCTAACTAGGTTTATGACAGGTAGTAGTGGAAGCCATTGGAGAAGCTCAGTAGAAAGTAAGATCTACTTAGGAGAAGGGTTTATGTGAGCAATGAATGTTTCAACATATAAGAGACAACTGAAACCCTAGGAGTACATGAGAAACTCCAAGACCCCTGCCCAATACAGTGAGAGGAAAAGTACAGAATAAGTGGTAGAATCCTAGAAAATGATACCTTTGTGGGGTGCTCAACAGGAGAGCTGACCAAAGAGACTTGAGATGGAATTCTGAGAGGCAAAAAAATAACCACACAAGAAAGGGAGCCAAAGAAAGAAAGAAATTCAAGGAAAAAAGGGAATGAATAAGCGTGTCAAATGCTCAGAGAACCAAATAAGCTTAGGACTGCAAAGCATTTAATGAATTTTTCAATTAGGTCATTGATGACTTTAATGACACTAATCTGAGGAGAGTGAAGGGAGCAAAGAAAGTTAACCTCTGAGTTGAAAAAGTTACGTCAATAAATACCTGGAAAAATTTATTGGCCGTCTATGTATCTGATAGAAGTGTCCAGAATTTATTAACAACTACTGCAAGTCAATGGAAAGAAGAAGATAATAGAAAAGTAAGAAATACAAAGAAGATATAAATAGGACTTTCACAGGAGAGGAAACAAAGTGTGAATAAAGATGGTCAGCCTCACTAGTCATGAGAGAAGTATAAGTTAAGACTACAATATACCTACTAGTAGTATATTTACTAGCTGAAAGGTTAACTACACCAAGATTCATGATGTAATGAATGATCTTATGAGGAGTGAGAATTCCAAAATCCTGCTGATGAGCATAGAAAATGAAAAAAAAAAAAAAACCATTGGAAACAATTTGATATTGTCTTTACAAAGTTGAACACGTACACAGTATTGTCGTATGTTCCAGAAACTCTACTCATAAGCTTTTACCCTAGAGAAACTTCATTAGCTTTGTACACGCCTCCATAGACATGAATGAGATTACCTGTAGCAATCTTACTGTACAGCAACAAAAATTGAACGTTGTGTCTTTCATTATTATGTGCCTAATATATATACATATTCTTTCATGCATATCAAATATTGAACAATAAAAAAATTTTTTTTTATCCAGGTTCTTTTGGTAACTTTTTCTGGAACCTCAACAAGTTACTTGTCTGAGCCTTCATTCCCTGACTCTGTAACTAGAGAGACTGGATAACTCCAAAGTGCTTTTCAGTTCTAAGAATCTATAGTCTCAGGATCTAAAGAACTAACACATTATATAAATCAAGGAATTTCCCCAATTGGCACTTTTTTTCATTTTTTAAAAATTTACTATTTGGCTTTTTACCCAATTAACTTTCAAATTACAAATGTTGACATAGACTTAAAATATGGAAGAAGGGGCAAAGAATACTCACCTGCCAAGTTATTCTGAACGAATGGAAAATCCAAATAAGGAAAGACAAAAAAGTTTCTATTCTACTATTTGAAAATGCATTGTTTCATCTGTGGGTCAAATAGCTACTTGACCACAAGCCTCCACTTGCCCTTTCCATATCCCTTCTAAGATTTTAGAAACAGTAGAAAAATAAAGAATAGTTTGCATACACAGTGAAATCTAGGGAAAAATGATATTCAAATGACAAGTCTTTTAAATGTGTACAAATATGTCACAGATTAACTCATAAGAAGAGAGAAAATCCCAGAGGCCAACTTAAAAAACGTTCACCCTAAGAAAACAGTGTAGCATGTGAAAGAAAACAAAAGCCCTCGGAAAAACCCATTAACATTCCCTAACTAAGAGGACAGGGGCAGACCATGGGGCATTCAAGATGGAACCACTGGGCACTTTTTCTACCAATGCAAATCCACATAGTAGCAAGTGATAATAGCACATTTGTCACGCTTCCTGTGTGCCAGAGATGGTTCTAACCTCCTCCGATACATAAGCCTCCTAGGGATAGATGAAGAAACTGAGGTGTAGAGAGTTAAATTACACCCCCCCCCCCCAAGTTACAGTGAATGGCAGAAGCAGGATATGAACCCAAGCTCTCTGCTTCCAGAGTCTGGTCTCTTAATCACCGAACTGTACTCTCCCTCAGTTGCAAAGAAAGGAGCTGTATCTGATATCTTTTGCAACAGTAATGCTGCATAATGAACCACTTCAACACTCCAAGACTCAATAGCATGGAAGTAATTTAGCCTGTGAATTTGTAGGTTGGCTATTCAGACCATACTGTGCCGTTCTCGCAGTCTTGGCAGGCTCCCTGGTAGGTCTCGCAGTTGACCAGCTATTTTCTGTGCCACACATACCTGGGGGTTACTTTGCTGTCACCTGGGTGACTCAGCCATCCTGCATGACTCTTCCTCATCCTTTCAGGCTAACCCAGGCGTGTTCTCCCAGCAGTGAGAATACACTGCCTCTGCTTGCAGCATTGGCACACAACCCCACTGGCCAGAAGAAGTCACTCTTCCTCTTTAGTGAGGAGGAGGAACTGGAGAGAAAGGGCAGATGTGCAGGGAGGTCTCAGACAGGCGTGGGGAGCCATCAACACATGAATTCAGTGAACACCATTAATGTATCACAGAAGCCTTGTGATAGAAGCCTGCTGCTTGACAGGCTCTTCCCTGAAGCCATGGCAGCAGCTCTGGGGAGAAGGAAGCCCAGCCATATGTCATCTGGAACCAAGCCTGGACTCAGAAAAGTGCTCTCACCTGGTGGGCACACCTCCTGGGTGTGGTAGCTACACAGCTACAACTGGGACTCTACCTAACAGATGCAAACAGTGTCACCTGATTGTTGTACCCTTGTATTAATCTGGAATTTAAAAAAAAGAAATGTGGCCTCCACAGAAGATTTTTCAGTGAGAGGCAGACAAATAGAGCAAGCAACACAGGGCAACTCCAGCAGCCTCCCCCCTCCCTCCCTCCCTCCCTAAGCTTCCAGATGACCTACAGGGGCACTCACAGCAGCCACTCGGCATCTGAAAGGACTTTGACAGCCACCTCAGGGAAAGGAAGGGGACCTGAAGAGATAGTTCCGAGGAAAAGTGTTTTCAGTTTCTAAGGAGGTTAAGGTTTGCCCCTTGGTAATCTATAGAGCATTCCTTTCTGTTGGCGGTTGTCGTGAGGCCCTCGAGAGCACCTGGCCTGTGAACAGAGGGCTGGGCAGCAGCACACATCTGGCCACCCATGTGTGAATCCTGACATTCCATTCCGACTTTCACTCATTTACTGAAAAGCACTCACAGAGCAGCTGCTGTGAACCAGGCCCGGGAAACCCATCTGCCGTGCTGTGTTTGCAATCCCTGGGCCCCTCTTGGTCTGGCACTCCACGTTTTCACTGGCTCCAAGGTAAAAGGATGTGTCTTCCAGTGCCAAGGTGCTTCTTAGATTATCTCTAGGAATTAGAGTGGCCTGAGTGTGGTTGGTCTGTCTGCTGAGCCTCTTTAGTCACGGAACATGCCGAGTGACTACAACCTCTTCTCAAATAGATTCAGCTAAATACTTTTTCTTCCCTGATTCCCAGGGAACAGAGTTCTTATTCTCCTCCATAGAAAATAAAGGAGACTGTGTCCAGGCAGGGGGTGCCTAAGCCTGGCCTAGTTCCTACAGCACTGCTAGGGGTTTTCAGGATCTACTTCTGGATCCAGTAGAGGGGGAGGATGCTGACACCAGCACCCTGACTGCACACCCAGGGATGGCAGTTCTGACATCGAGGAGGTCAGGAAAGGGTGAAGAAGACACCATTGAAATGATTTTCACACACTGAGTTTCCTACCCTCTGGTGGCCATGGCGAGAATCAACAGGCAGAAGCCATGGTCAAAAACAAGAAGGATGAACAGTGTTAACCGTCATGAACAGTACTAACTACTTAAGAATATCACTCCCTGAACCTCTGTAGCTCAGCATGCTCAGCGTAAGTCAGATGCTCTAAGTGTGTCTTCTTAAGCAGTTTCACATTCCACTGAGTACATTTCACCCACCACAGGGCATGCTTAGGCGTGAGAACCCTGGGATAATGGCCGAGCATTTGGAGCGCCAAATGACATGGATTATGCATTGTGCCATGTTCAGAACGTTCAAATGTTTCAATCATTTTCAAAAGAAACAAAAATCAATCCTAGAGGATGAAAGTAAGAAAAGGAGGCTTAGAATACTTTTCAGAACCTCCAGTCGAGCGTGGCCATCCACGGAGTGACGGTCTTTCATAAGAATCGGGAGATTACGAGCTCTTGGAGCCTTTCCCCTATCATGTGTATTAGAATAATTGTTTCTCTAATTCAAACCTGTAAGCAGCTTAATGCCTGTTCTTATCTTCTTTCAATTTAGAGAGAACATAACAAAAATGCTGTATCTGCTCAGTGTCTGCTTCTCTCAATGAAACTGTTCATATGACTCCAAGCCCTGAGCTGATGTGGCTGAGGAAATAGCTGCATTCCTTCCAAATCTAACCAGGGAAAGCCAGCCTCCTCCAGTCAGAACCCAAACTGAAAGGTGGTCTTAAGACTGTTAGATAACATCTTCCTAACAACTTAAAATTAAAGGGGAAGAGAAACCCTCTGCTCTATTCAATGCTCTGAATTCAGTAGAATCGCCATGATTATACCAATTTCCATGGCAAATTCCATGGTATGCCAACACCGTCAATGGACAGATCTGAGGACTTACCTGTGGCAAGAGGTGGCCATCTTCACTGAAGCCATCTGGCTTCCCCCCAAATTAAAATAAAACAAACCTTTGATGAGCAAACATCTACCAATACTCTGCACTAGATTATCTTTTGTGTGCTGCTTCTCTCAAGAAGATACTTTGCAATTAGAGATTTCTTCTCTTTTTTTTTTTTTTTTTTGTTCTTCGTTTCTTTTTTTTTGTTCTATCATTTCTATTCAAGAGAATTTTAAATAATTAGGGAAGTTCTGAGTTTTACTTTTTTTTATTTTTATACACTTAGGGAGTACACGTGCAGTTTTGTTAAATGTGGCTACAGTTCATAGTTGTGAAATCTGGGCTAATAGTTAACCATCAGCTGAATAGTAGTGTACCTTGTACCCACTGAGTAATTTTTCATCCCTCACCCCTTCCATGCACTCACCCTGTTACCCTTCTGAGTCTACTGTGTTTGTTGTTCCACTCTATGTCTTCATGTACCTGTTGTTTACCCCCCACTGAGAAGTTAGAGCATGTGGTGTTTGACTTTGAGTTGTTTCACTTGAGATAACTGAGTCTACTGTGTTTGTTGTTCCACTCTATGTCTTCATGTACCTGTTGTTTACCCCCCACTGAGAAGTTAGAGCATGTGGTGTTTGACTTTGAGTTGTTTCACTTGAGATAACGGCCTCCAGTTCCATCCATGTTGTTGCAAAAAACACAATTTTGTTCTTTTTTCTGCATTAGTATTCTGTGTGTGCGCACACACACATTTATTTTTCTTTATCCCATTATCCACTGATGGACGCTAGGTTGATACCCTATCTTTGCCATTGTGAATAGTGCTGCAATGAATATATGCGTGAACATATCTTTTGATATAAAGATTTTTCTTTGGGGTAGATACCCAATAGTGGGATTGCTGGATCAAATGGTAGGTCTACTTTCAGTTCTTTGAGTAATATCCGTACTGTTTTCTATGGAGGTTGTGCTCATTTACATTCCTACAAATGGTGTATAACTGTTCCTCTTCCTCTGCATCCTCACCAACATCTGTTAATTTTTGACTTTTTAAATAGCCATTCTGATGAGTGTAAGGTAGTATCCCCTTGTAGTTTTAATTTGCATTTCTCTGATAATTAGCCATGTTGAACATTTTTTTCACATGCTTGTTGGCTATTTGTATGTCTTTTAGAAAATGCGCATGTCCTTTGCCCACTTTTTAAGGCTATTGGTTTTGTGTTTGCTGTTGTCATTGAGTTGTTTGAGTTCCTCAGAGATTCTGGATATTAGTCTTTTGTTGGATGCATAGTTTGCAAATATTTCCACTTACTTTGTAGCCTGAGCTACAGGAATCATTCAAGCACGTATTTAAAACCCTGTAATATTCTCTTCCATATATCAGGAAAGGTGGTGCCACTGGTGTCATTGGGTGGCCCAATTCTAAACAATTGGTAATGACTATCTGAAGTACTGTGTGGCAAAGAGCAACAGGAAAGAGTCCAGGGATTGTTAGTTATAGTCGTGGGTGGAGAAGGGGGACACACAGCATGTCAATTCTGGTTCTATTGACTCCGCATGACCACATGACCTTTTTCCTTATATTATCTCAATTCTTTAGAGGAAAGGAAGTCTAGTTGGATGTGGAGGTGAGTCAAGGTCTTCCACATTTTCTATCAATAACATGTGTCATTCTCCAAAAGATGATTAGGTGTTTGTTATAATGCAGGCATTTCTGAGCTACAAATATCCAACATAGGAGTGCAAGGAGGAGTGAACAGCTGGCCCTTTCAGCTCTACAGATGGAGAAGATATACCCCTTGGAATCCCAGAAAGCAGGAAAGTATTTTGAAGCTGCCAATAGCCATAGCTGTACTTGAGATTGCACATTTTCTGGAAATGACTGCTTTCCTTACTCCCCTCTAGGACAATAGTAGGAGTTTGACACATTTTTGTGATAAGGGTTGAATCTATGCTGCCTTCTGCTAGATTGCTACCAGGAAACTTATTTCACCATAAAAGCACTTTTTAAATGATTGCATTCCTACCTAAAGGCTTATTTTTAAATTTGTAGCCCAACACAGAAGAATTATTTCTTCCTTCTCAATCTGTCTCAAAGAACATGGGACTAATTCTGCCACTCCCCTGGTTTCTATTTGCATCAACCAACTAGAAATCAGGACTGCAGGTCCTCTTGAGGCCACACAGCTCTGGGCATCTAATTGATCCCATTCCCCACCCTTCTCAAAGGGCACCTTTCTGTGCTCCAAGTATGAACTGCCCTGTGAGCTCTAAAACTCTCCTGTCATCAGCAGGTCTCTGATCTTCCTAGCCTTGTCTGAGCAGTCCCTTCTCCTTCTTACTATGAACTTGGCTTTGCTTAATTGTATTGCATCTCCAGAGCCCTCTCCAGTAGCCATGTTTTATTTCCCACACCTCTTGGGCTGCTGGACTCAGACATGCTACATGTCCTAGCTCCTCATTGCTGCTAAGACGATTCTCCCACTTTCCTCCTTAGGTCACCCCACTTGGAAACTCGGGTCATCATTACCACTCACTCAACCTCACTGGTGCAGTTATATAAAGTTCCAGATCACTGCCTCCCCCGTTCTTTGGAGATTTCTAGTCCTGGCTATGATTCCCTCTGACCCACCAACACTTTTGATATTTTCTCTCCAACTCCCTTCTTGTCATCACCTTCTTCAGTCTCATCTCCTTCATTCCTCTTAATTCTATGTATATTCACTAACTGGGGAATCAGACACTCTGGTGACTCCACAAAAGGATCTTTAACCCAGAACTTTCTTCAACTCTAGAGCCAACTGCCTCCTTGACATTTCACTTAGATATCTAATGGGCATCTCAAAATTTTATGTTCAAAAATAAACCTATTTCCATTAGCCCCTAAATATGTTCCTTGTATAACCTCTTCCGTTGGACAGAGACTGACTGTGTGTACTGATGTAATGCCAGTGTCCTAACTCAGTCAGACCAGAGAGAAACTCAAGCACAGAGGGGAGCTACAACATGCTTTCTTCAGCTCACAGGTGGCAGGAGGAGGAAGCATGCCCAGTCCACCCGAGCTCCTGGAGGCTGGGAGCTAAGTTACACATCACAGTCTGTGATCCATAATCCACGCAAGGAAACAGTTCTGTGCACCTTTATACTCAAGGAAACAAAATGGCAGCATGCCAAGCAGCAGTCCCACAAGTATGACTTCACTGCACATGGTCATGGCGACCTAGGGATACATGGCACTTTCCCATGGGAGCAAAGCCTAGACTCCTTGATTTTGTCCCATACCCAAGGCCGTGGGACTTCAGAAAGCCCACTTTCTCTTGTCCCTATACCTGCAATTTCCCTAATGCCTGGCACATAGTAGGTTGTCAAGAAGAGTTCGATGCATGAATTATTTTATCTTCAAAGAAACAGTCAAAAACTACACTATTGCAAAACAGGCTATTTCACTTCCACTCTGTTGTGAGAGTGCTAAATGGGATTTTGCGAGCTTACTCTGGAAATGCAATAGTGCAGCAGTAGCCGAGGTATTCTGAGTAGCTGGTAACTGACCTGTAAACGAACCTTTGCAGCAAATCTGATCTCTCTGCCTTGGCTGTCTGCCTCAGTCTCATACAGATTAACACTGGGGTCACCCTCTTCAATGACGGCTCTGATCCTGCCACTTCCCTGCTCAGAATCCTTTGGTGGCTTCCTTTGAAGTATAAAGTGTAACATCCACTACCTGGCATCCAAGGCTTGCCTTTTATTATTATTATTTTAATTTCTACGTACTTCTCTTCCTTCATCCCCAGATAGGGCCCTTGATACAAGCAACATAGTAACACCAAAGGTGAATCTAGTCCCTGAGGGCTAGTGTTAATAGGACTCCTTAAGTAGAAATGACAGACTTGAGATTGACTTAGTGAAGAAGAGAATGTACTGGCTCATGTAGCTGCAAATATTCTCTCTGTACTAATATAGGAAGATGGTTGGTCACAATGTGTTGTTAAGATAAAAGCAACCCGGAGGAACAGCATCTCTGTTGTAATTCAATGTTATATATTTTTAAATCTACCTATGATTGAAAGTGTTTATGTACCTAGGGAGGAAAAATATCTGGAAGAATCATTATACACCAAATGTTAGTAATTATTAACCTTTGCGAGTAAATTTCTGATGCATTTTCCAATATATATACTTATATATGAGAACACTTTATAATAAAAAAGGTTTAAACTTACCCTTGGTTTATGGAACCACTCTGCTAATGCAAGGCCTTCATATGCTGTCCAGTATGTAGCCATGTGTGGCTATTGAAATAAAATTTTAAGTTTCATTACTTATTTGCACTAGCCCCATTTCAAGCACTTCATAGCCACCAGCACTTCATAGCCACCTGTACTTAGTCACTGCTGCATTAAACACGCAGGTATAGAACATGTCCATCAATGCGAAGCACTATGCCCACCTGTGGGCTAGTTGAACTTGACGTTCACCTGATTGCTTTCTCTAGGATAATTGGCTCTGTTTAGACACAGCCAGAGCGAAGCAGGTGCAGGCCTGAGCACCTGGGATCTGACAGCTACCAGAAGTCTGAGTGAAGTGCCAGCCGGTGTTCAGTTATGTAGGATCTTCTACTGCATTTGGGGAAAACGCCATCATAGGGGCAACCTACTGAGTCATTTTAAAAGGAAATAAAAAAATCCTTACCCAGTAATTTTCAAAGGAAAATCAGAACATTTAAGTTTTTGGTAATGTTGGGATTTACCTGTTTTAACTAGGAAGAGAAACAAAACTGTTTGATTTGCAGAGAATGTTTTCTCCTCCTTTGTGTAATTCTCAAGTAACTTAGAGGTATATGGAGAAAGAAGAAGAATCATATGCTTTTCTGCCAGGGAAGTTAAAATGGTATCATGAGTGCTTCTGTTTAAAACTGTTTGAAAGCAAACGTCGGAAACTCTGCCTTGCTTCCTTAGTTTTTTCAGCTGGAATCTTTAGCTTTTTCCTCTAAATGGCATCCAGAAAATTCAGTGTTAATTTTATGTTTTCATTCTCATGTGGAGTCATTAAATCATTTTTCAGCATACTTTTTTCCTAAATCTCTAATTTCAAAGCTCACAATGAGAAAATAATTCTTAATACTTTTTTAATTTAAGAGATAAATGTGATTTTAATATTTAAATTGAAGTATGTTATAGTTCTGATCTTTTAAAATCATGAACCAGTATCCCCTTATTTTAGAGCAACACAATTATATTAATGTCTGTAATAATCACAGTGGAAGGCAGAAACCCATTTCAGGGTTGTGAACTTTAGTACAAGAGTCACAACAATCAGATGTCTTGAGTGTTTTTAAATAAAAGATGAAGAATACATTAGCATGCAGACTAATCTCTATTTTTTACCCATATGTTTCCCTTTCAACAAGTCAGAATAGTTGCTACAAGGTGAGAAAGGCAGTATTTTGCACTTGATCTTAGTCAAGAGGCCAAGAAGCAATAGTTAGGCAGTATTTTGGGTCAGTTATCAAAAACAGTCTTTCCTTCAACATAGATACCTGCTAAGTCTATAGGATGCTAAGCATTCATTCATTGGCTCTATTTGATCTGTGGGTCTACCAAGTTGAATTAATCACACTTCCCAGGGCGTGGTAAAGTCATTTGATTATTCTCACCATCACCTACCCTGCTTCTAATGTAAATAACCTTATGTCCTGAACTGTGTGTATGGCCTGAAAAGAATATAGCGTTTTTACTAGGTTTCGTAGTAAAAACCATTGTACTACAGCTTTTCCTATTTCTTTTCTGTTTTTCACGGGATGTTTTTAAGGTCTTTTCAGTACAGCATAGTGATTAAGAGTGAAAAATCAAGACTATGTTACATGGGGTGAATGCTGATGCTTACATTTGTCTGCTGCGTGACCATAGGCTAATGATTTAATTCTCTGGTCTTCATGTTCCTTATCTATAAAATAATAGTTGCTAATATACACTTTGTAGAACTATAAGGATTGAATGAATTAATGTACACAAAGCTCTTAGAAAAGAACTCATATTTGACATGAAAATCTAACACATTATTTCTGACACTTGTATAATATTGCATATATGCAGTACCTCATTTTGCTTATTATCTCATGTGACCTTCAACTTTTAACCAAAAGTGACACTGCATTTACATCTTTTTATGTTTAAGTTGCATATGAACTTTATTTCCACCCTGTATTTCCTCACACAGACCTATGGACTCTATACCCCCAACTGAGATTATGGAGTTATAGGGCATATGCACACCTCATTTTTCCAGGCCTTGCAAGATTGCACACCAAATGCCTGCACCAATTAAAACTCTTTTGACAGTGCATGATGTTTTCCTTTTCCTATATTCTCATCAACACTTATTATTCTCTAACTTTGATGGACATAAGTAGTATGTCACTATTATTTTGATTGGGATTTCTCTCATCTCGCATGTATGTTAGTCCTTTGTATGTCCCTCCATATAGGTTCACACTAGGATACACACGTTTTACATCATAATTAGGTAGGTGTTTGCTTACACTTTCCTTAGGTAGGTGTTTTGCTTGACTTTATGAGGTCATACATTGAATGGTATGACCTCATGAAACCATGCCTGGACTAGCCTTGAAGAAATATTCTTGGGCATCTTGTTGATATAGATGGTGATTGTGATGCTGAGCCTGACAGAGATGAGAAGCAAGAGATTGTGAGGAATTGAGAAGCTCCAGGCCACACTGGAGTTACACGAGCAAACTGCCACTGCAGGGCCGTTGGCTTCACCAGCATTGCTCCTGAGCAACCCAGAGATCCGAAAGCGAGAGAGTTGTCATCACAGAACTCCCACACTGATGCTCAGGGCCAAATGTGGCTTTGCTGTCGCTTGCCACTTTTTCCTCCTCTCTAAGCTTGGCTGGGCATATGGATAATAGTGTACCAAAGGCCCTGGTCCTAAACTATGAGATGGCATTTGTATCTGAGATCCATAAGATGATGTAACAATGATTGGGATCACGGGTTTAGTGATCAAAACTAGACAGTGTGATTTATCCTGGTAGAGGTGAAGGCTTTAGAAATATAAAGGCTTTTTTTTTTTGATACTTAAGAGCAGATTTTTATTCTTTTCGTCTTGTGCCCTTATTTTTTCCAAACTGTAACTGCATTTTCCACACTGAATTCTGTTTATATTCTGATGATTGGTGCAGCATAGGAAGAAAGGGTGGGGTGGGTCCATGTTCAAATGAGATTAAAAGACCATACACTAAAATGCATATCTGGGAATTCCACAATACCAATATGCACTAAAAATCTTCCAGTAATAAAATCTGTTAAATTAAGTTTAACCCAGGATTTCACAAATAGGCCATAGCTAGTCTCTCTCCCCCACATGTCCCTGCCCCTTCTCCCTTCCCAGAGCACTTACTAATATCTTGTATATTGGAGAATACTGTTCAGAACATGCTCATATTAAACCAATAGTTTTGTTTTGACCAATATAATAATATGCCTCAAACAGTTCTAGGTCATATATTCCTTTGATAGATAGCAGAGTCGCTGTGAGTAAAAAGAACTATGGAATCTCATCCATTTATTCAACTGATCTCTTTTAAATACTATGCATACCTGTTGTGTACCTATGCTAAACTGGGGTTATCAATTTGAAGGATCCTCTGAAGGATCCTTTCCCTCACAGCGGTGGAGGCAGACACAGGCACTTCTGGATTCTTCTTTATAACTTGACACCTAGTTTCAAGAACATTCCTAGTGATGGAAAACAAATTACATGCTCCCACTGCCAAATAAAGGAAAAAGTACAGTGTAAGTAACAGGACACCCCCTAGGTGAAGGGCTCAATTACAACTTGGGCTTTACCTAACAAATGCAAGCTAATCGTCTAACTCTCATATTAATCTGAAATTTTAAGAAAATGAAAAGTACGGAATCAAATACACCATGAAGCCCCATACAGCTTAATCCCACTACAGCCAATCCCTATGTCTAGGCAAATGTCTTTGTTAGGCTGAAATCCTATTCTATTATCTTTTTCTTAGATGAAATGGATTAATCTATCATGTTTAAGTGCTTAAGTAAGTTATCTTTACTTGGGACTTGCAACATTAGGATTTTAATGTGGTTATTGTTGTAGCATGAACAGGCCAAAAGTAATAAGAAATTTCTCTTTTCTCTTCCAGTCGGCACAAAGATCAAAACAATTTGTTAGAACAAGTGGAAGGCTAGAAAGCCACTTTAGGTGGAAAGTCAAACAACTCTTCCCAAAGCCAATGCAGTGCTCAGAAAATAAAGTCTGCAATGATTCAAACACTGGGCCTGTGCGTTCACTTGTGATGTCAGCTTTTGCTCATACAGTGGCTGTGCCGGCTGGTTAAGTCCATCTCTCTTTTACTGAAAACCTCTTTTGATGATTAATGAAGGAAATTTAATGATGGCAACAAAATTGCATTTCCTTTAAAAATGATAAGTGTTGTTTCTTCAACTGGCTCTTTAAAAACTGACATGGCCTCATCCTCAGAGATGAATGAGACTCCTTCCCCCCCTTTCCCATTCTACCCCGCTTTGACCTCCTAAGTCACTTAATTAATCTTCTGCATATGTTACCCTCAGAAAGGACACTGGTCTTGTTTGAGTAGGGGTAACTATTTTGGTTGCTCAGACTGTCATATATCTAAGGATTTTTTTAAAGTATTTTTGGCTGAAGTAGACAACATCTCAAATGCTGTGTTCTCACATCCATACTCTTTCTCCCAAGAAGAAAGTATTACCTTTGGTGTTAATGTCTAATGATTGGCATTTCAATAACCCTCCTGTGATCCTTGCAGCCTACCCGGTATAGTGGTTCTCATTTCTAAAAAGAAGTCAAGCACCGACAGAGGTAACCCCAAGAACATTGTGAGTTT
Organism: Loris lydekkerianus; assembly: GCA_963574355.1. NCBI lineage: Eukaryota > Metazoa > Chordata > Mammalia > Primates > Lorisidae > Loris > Loris lydekkerianus. Next base: position 18,300 of record CAUYPK010070601.1, read on the forward strand.
AGAGCAGAGGTGCTAGCCCAGAGCCCTGGCTTATCTCCCCTAGGTACAGGAGAAGCTGTTTTGGCCATGGGTTAATGTAACAGAAAAGCAACTTCACTGTGTGAAGCCAAAAAATAATTTTTAATAAGGAGAAAAGTGAATTTTATGAAATTTGAGAAGCATAGACTGGCCTCAACATAAAGTTGATGCTAGAAACTGGAAAACCATCAGAATTAGAATAATTCTTTCTCACCAGGTGTTGTGGTCTCTTTGCCTGGGGTGTCTCATTCATTCTTCTCTCCACCTATCTGCCCATTAGAATTCTTGAGAGAATCTCATGGGCCTAACCTGGGCCAAGTATCTATCCTTCATTAAGTTGGCGGCAGAGAGGAAATCAATCTTGCAGTAGGAAGCTCAGCTGTGGGTTTAAATGTGCAGTTCTAAAGGCAGTCAAGATCTGGATGAACATCTCAAATAATGTCAACTGCTAGGGTCAATGAGCTATGTTCTGTCTTTTAAAAAGCTTGAATAAAAGTAAAATGTACATTTATCTGTGTCAGACCTACAAGGAATAACCAAATATCAGATTTATTGGATCTCGGGTGAAAATCTTCAAGTTTGATTATTCCATTTATCTCATACCTGTCAGAATCTCTGAATCTAATCTTAGTTCTTTGAGATTAGAAATCTGATTATTCTAAAGTAAATGGATGCTTTTTTGTGAAATAAACAACAGGTTTCAAAGTTTGGGGACTATAGGAGGAAAACAGTAGAAGGTACCACAGTGCTGAAGTCTCAGCAGAGGACAGACAACACCAGGCCCTGCTGCATAGAGAGAGTCCGGAGACATAAAGTGCAGTTCTGCTGCCCTGCGTGAGCAGCCCGCAGGAGGCGGACCGATTCCCACTGGTCACTGGGGAGCTTCTTCCCTTACACAGTATATTAGTTTATGCTAGGTAACAAATTGTCCCAAGTTTAATAACCTAAAACTATATAAGTTTATTGCCATTTCTGTGGATCAGGAGCCTGGGTGTGAGTTAGCTCGCTTCTCTGTGCAGAGTCTTTGTAGGTAGAAATCAAGATGTTGTCTGGGACTGTGATTGTATCGGAGGCTCAGCATCCTCCTCCAAGCTCACAGATTGTTGGCAGAAGACAACTCCTGGCCATGGTTGGTCTGGGACCATCAGCTCCTACAGGCTGCCCACCATTCCTGCTCCTGAGTTCTCCATAAGGTGGAAGTTTGCTTCAAATATTTAAGTCTCCACTGTTTATTACAGGCTCATCCTTTTCATTGATATTAGGGATTTCAAAACCAAGGAGTGAGCCCCGTTCTCTCCTTAGGTTCTGCTCACACACACGGAGCGCAAGCATACCGAGAAGGTAAACCAGAGGACAGACACCTCGGGGCAGCTCAGAACTCCGGCTGTTCACTGAAACAGAGAAGGAAGAGTGGAGACTGATCTTGGTTCAGCCTCCCCGAGATGCTCCGGAGCACAGTTTGTGCCTTTCTTCAACTCTCAGTGTCATCTTCATGAGCCGCGCAGGCTAGGGCCGTGTTAGCCAACCTGTGGGTCCAGGGCAGCAGCCTCTTGCGCACTGACAGAGTGGTGAACACCTTAACATTTGTGGGATTTCTGACTGGTCATTTATAGAACTCCTTTTGGATTAGGTTTCCCAGAGAGGTCGACTTTTTCTGTTATAAGAGGCACCTCCTTTGTAGCAAGTACCATGAGCCTGTTTTAATTGTCACAATACAGTGTTATATTTTTATTCTCGTTTTATATATAAAAATATCAAGATTCAGAAAGATTTGGTACATTTCCCAAAGCTGCACAGGCAGTAAGTGGGCCATCTACATATCAGAGTCTTTAAGCACCGAAGTCTGTAACTTTTGCACAGTGATCATCAGCTCAAACAGTGCTGCCAACTCAAGCCTTCTCTGTCTCAGTTAATATAATATCCTGTTCTTGGGTGGTGCCTGTGGCTCAAAAAGGGCCCCATATGCCGGAGGTGGTGGGTTCAAATTCAGCCCCGGCCAAAAACTGCAGCAAAAAAAATAAAAATAAATAAAAAAATAAATATATATATATATATACATACATATACATATATACACACCATATATACTCGAGTATAAGCCGACCCCCTTAATTTTACCCTAAAAACTGGGAAAACTTAGTGACTCCAGTATAAGCCGAGGTGGAAAATGCAGCAGCCACTGGTAAATTTCAAAAATAAAAATATGTACCCAAAACAATTACAATAATTGAGGAATCAGTAGGTTAAATGAAACACACCACATTAACCCATAGTATTCAATGGCAACTTTAAAAAAGTGAATAAACCATTTAAGACAGTAAAGCATTGTAAATAAATGGTTAAAAATCCTGAATCCTTACACTCCAAAACCCCTGATTATAAGGATTCGGGATTTATAACCATTTATTTACAAGACTTTACTGCCTTAAATGGGGTTTTCACTTAATTAAAGGTGCCATTAAATATTGTGGATTAAATAGTTCAGTGGAATACAGTTCAGCTCAGTGGCAACTTGTGGCGTGAGCTGAAGCATTGCCCCCTCAAGCAGCCGGCAGAAGATGACTGGAGACCACGTGCATTTGATTAGGTGCGCGTGCACCCAATCGAATAACCTGTATGACCCAACTATAAGCCAAGTTCAGGTTTTTCGGCACAAAAACTCGGCTTATACTCGAGTATATATATGGTATACTCAGCTTATACTCGAGTATATATGGTATATATACATGAATCTCCTCCTCTTGAGGTCATCATGACATGTGTCCATTTTCCTTCCATTCATTCATCCACTCAGCTATCCATCTGTCCAGTTATAACAACTAACCAATTGTGTTAAAACATTTGGTCATAGGCTGATATCCTTGAAAAACAAGACCACCTTCATTTTTACATTTCTGCCAGTTGGCACCGAATTGGTGTTTAGCGATAGTTTGCTGCCTTCCATTGAGAGTCCTGGAGTTAGTACCCAAATCAAGTTACTTTTAACAAAGGACACAGCAGAACTGCAAAGTTTTGGAGCCCAGAAATCTTCGATGGATTGCTTCCATCCCTCCCTTTTCTTCTTTACCTACCTCAAGTCAGTGAGTAAAACTGACATCAAGTCAGCTGGGGCCTTCTTTTCACAGACTTCTATTTGCTCATGCTCAGTTTTGAGCGCTGAGGTCCAAGGCCACCCTGGGAAGGCAGAGCTCCTGAGCCCCTCTGGCCAGCTTTCTATGCCTTTTACACTTCTGGCCTCTGCACTTACTATCAGACCCTGCTGTAGGACTTTATATTTATCCCTAAGGAATATTTCAAATGTCAGAATCATTTTGAATTTTTATTCTTCTTTCTCTGATATTAGCTATGCCTGCAGTTTTGCTATACATTTCACATTCTTTCTACATATTCATCCATGTCATTGAATTTTTCAAAAATCCCTAACAGCAGAAGAGAAAATTCTGTGGTCCAATTTAATTTATACCCAGTATTTATTCTGTCCTTGATGTATTTGTAAATCTACATAGCAATACAGTTGTACAGTCTGTATTTCTCTGTATTATTCTCAACCAACCAACATGATGCTGGAGGAAGGAAATGCTGAATAAAAAGATGTGGTTATTTGTATCTGTTCTTTAAGAAGTGTAGGAAGGTGTAGGCAGCCCAGGCAGATGGGTAGACCTACGTTGTGTATTTTGCACTAACTGAGAAGCAATGCCTGGAGTTTTCTGGCTGGGATTCTATCCAGATGGCAGGCTTCTTCTCTCCATTAGCAAAACATATGCACAGGACAAAGCCCAGCATATACAATGTAGAGAAAATTTCTTGGTTTACCCAAAATAACTACACCTTTGATTGGCCTGTTGTTACAAACTGCAATTGACTGGTATATTAAAAAAAGGAAACATTTACTTTTTACTGTTCTAGAGGTTGTGAAGTCCAAGATCTGGGTACCTATGGAATCATTGTCAGGCCCTCTAGATGGTTTGCCAACAGCTGCCTTTTTCCTATAACCTCACTGAAGTATGAGAGAGATCATCTGTCTAGAGTCTCCTCTTTTTGTAGAGTGCTGTAGCATCTTAGCTCATAGCAACCTCAGACTCTTGGACTCAAAGTGATTCTCTTGCCTCAGCCTCCCAAGTAGTTGGGACTACAGGTGCTTTCCACAACGCCCAGCTGCTAGAGTCTCTTCTTCTAAGGATGCTAATCCTAAAGAGTCCCACCCCCATAACCTAATTATCTTCCAAAACCCCCACCTCCAACTACATGCACTATCACATTGAGTATTTAGGCTTCAACATATGAATTTTTGGAAAGCACAAACATTTAGTGCATAGGAAGCAATTGCTAAAGATTTTGGAGGAGTATAAAGGTATAATCATAGCTCTGCCTTAGAGGCTAACTCTTTAGCAGCAGGACTAATGATGGCCTGGAGGGATTGAGATCCCAAAGGCAGAAGAGCAGTTAGGGCAGGTTTTCAGTAGTGTAGGTGAAAGACTATGGAAGCCTGAAGAAATAAGTAGCAATTGGCATGAGAAAGATTAATAATTGCATGAGACTTGGCAACTGACCAGGTATATAGCATGAGGAAGAATAAGAAAGGGGTCTAAGACCACACTGGGAGCTCCAGCCTGTGTCAATGGAGGATGTTGGTTAGATTTACCAGGATAGGGGTCTAAGCAAAATTGCAGCTTGGGAAGGAGATAGGCTGAATTCCAATTTAGACACGTGGTATTTGCAGGGTCTATGGGATACTAAGTTGGTGGTTGGGAGAGAAGCCAGAGCTGAAAATGGTGAGAAGAGGGTCAATGGAACCCATGGAAAGAGGTGAGATCTCCCCTGAAGAGAGTATAGAAAAAGGGAGACTAAGGATAGATCCTTGGAGGGTGCCACCATTTACAGACCAGGCTGAAGAAAGGGAACATTGAATGGACTGGGGAAAGAATGGTCATAGGCAGGAAAAAGTAGTATTTTGAGGTAGCTAAGAAAAGAGAATGGGGGAAGGGACTCAGTCAACCTCTACTCTCACCCCAAGGTCATATAAAAAGGCACTGAAAAGGAAGAACAAATAGAAATTAAAAACCAAGAGAAAGAAACAAGTACTTATCAAGTGCCAGACATGCTAAGTATTCTACATACATCATCTCATTGTTTTAAATGAGAAAATGGTAAGTGAATATAAAATGGTAAATGACAGCAGAGGTTCAAATCCTACCTCTCCCATTCACTAGCTAATCTGAGTGTCTCATATGCTAATACCTTTACAGTATATAGTTGTTTATATGGTCAATGACAGTCATTATTATTTGGGGGGCTTTTATGATACTGTCTACCCCCTCAAAGCACCCTATGAGTACAAAGACCATGCCTGTTTTAATACTTTTCTTATTTGTTACTCAGTTTTGTTAATATTCCTAATGTCTGCACCAGACACATGGACACCCTCTTACACATCACTGTCTGCTCCCCATGTTGGTGAGTGCTCTCTCATCAGATCACAGATTACTTGGGGTTGGAGAGCATGTTGGAGAATTCTTCACTGGCACAGCTCTTCCTGGGCACTGCCTCTGTGCTCATTCTCATACAAAGAGTTGTTGATTGACTGATTTATTGGAATTGATGGCGCATGACCAAACCAGCATGAGAAACCTCTTCAGGGAAAGAAACATTCATCATCTCAGGTATAGGGACCGAGCCCTCCATTGTGTTCAGGACCATCTTGATTTTACTACTGAGCGTCCCTCTCCCCAAGAAACCCTCAAGTCCCAGGCAAACTGGGGAATCCTAGTGCTAGGTGAATGGCTATTTCTGTTTGAAATATGCTCACCACCATTACCCTGTCCCCCAGCTTGTATCAAAGTCATAAATTAGTGAACAGCACTTCCTCTATGCTTTACCTCCTACTGGAAAAATACGTCCCACTTGGTCTCTTCTCTCAGCTTTGTGACATTTGCTTTTCTTGAATAAGCAGAGGGCCTTGTAGAAATAGTGCTTTCAGCCACAAGAAGCCGAATGTCAGATATTGCTGGCATCTGCCTTCTGAATCTCGGTGGGATGATCAGCACTTGATTCATTTTCTTTCTGTAGTAGATTGTCATTCTTGGGCAGCGACAGCTGAGGAAAGTCCCTGATACAGGAGCTCTTCACACCTCCTCAGATTCCCACAAGCCGTAATTGCTTCTTTCACACTGACATCTTCCACCAGTCCGTGGGCCTGGCACAGCCTCACCATCTGCTCATGTGACACCAGCATTATGGCCTCCCTCCAGGCATCCCTAAATGGGGCTGGGGAAGGCAACAGAGATGGCAAGTATGCCAGCTGGCACCAGCGACACAAACCTAGACAGTGATGTATCATGGCTCGGGACAGAAGGAAAAAGGGGAGTGTGCTGATGGCTAATTGTGCGGCACCATCAGTGCAGTGAGGTGGACCTCTCTGCTCACAGAGGCAGAATCAACATCAAGGGTTTCTGTTCCAACAGCAAATGCATCAGCTCCTTTGAATATATGGTCACAAGAGAATGTTAAATAGAAAAGAAACCAAATCTGGAGGTCTGAATTGTTCTATATTTGCTTCTGTACATCTCTAAATGGCATTATTGGGGGGACTCTCCAGGGAGTTTTAGGATGGCTTGAAAATAGCAGGGAGAAGTTTCTGACTACTCGGGAAGAGCCGGGGCAAGTTGGCTCGCACTGATGAGTCGGTTCTGTTGCAGAAGCTGAAGCGCCCACCACTACCACCCTCTGCGTGGCCAAGCTTCTCTGTCACTTTATGTCCTGCAATTGATTGAGCAATTCATTTAATTCTCTCTGCTGATTCCAAGATTAAATCAATCAGGCAGCTATTCAAGATTTGTGCTATAAATTTCAAATTTAAGCACATGATGCTTTTTTGGTTGTTGTTGATTTCAGTGTATTTTATCTTAATACAATCCTATGTTTTAAAAGTTTGTTCTTTGCATTTGTGTTAGGTCCTTTTCCTATATGTGTGTTTTTACTTTTGTTACTTCCTTTTTACTTTTCCTTTTTATAAAAGGAAGTGGTATCACAAAGGCACTCAATAAAAATACGAATTCTTCCTCAATCGAGGAAGCTAGATGCTTTTTTTTTTTTGTCCAAGAGCTAATGAAGCCACAAAAGAGAAATATATTTTCAGCCAAAGGACAAGAATCCCAGCTCACCTCTGTGCAGGGGGCAGAGGCAGCACCTCAGAACTATTGGAACCCTACCGTTATTACATCTTCAAAACATTCAAGGCCGCTGGCTGTCTTCTACCCTATCGGATTTCCAATCAATTGACCAGTCAAGCACAAAAGAAATAGAAATGTTATAGCTTTGACTTTATAAATGAGCTGTAGGTGAGAGTACCCGTTAGCATGGACAGCTTTGGAGCACCTCTCTCTCAGTCTCAGAGGAAAAATATGCACATTTCTTCCCTCTTGCTATAAGAAAAGCAAGTAAACTAATTACTTGAAACCACAGAGGTGGCTGGTACCAAGGTTGGTGATTTGCACCTGGTACCCAACAAACAAGTTCAGACATGGAGAAACACACAGAAGTGTCCAGACAGTCAGAAGTTAAGATGAGGGATCCACTGGGTAGAAAATGCCAGATACTAGAAGAGTATGATCCTTGTAAGGCCAGGAACAAATCGTAGGCCAGTGATGGAGAGTGCCATCTGTAGCCTACCAGGAACAAAAGGTGTCCCTACAGCCCACAGGTAAAGACCTTCATAGTAGATGGTTAGGGGAGAGAGCTGGAGCCATTCTGCAACTGGGAGATAGAAAAGGCTCACAAGGGGGGGAGGAAAGACACAAAACAAGGGAAATTGGAAGGATGTAAAGGATTCTTAACACAAATGAACAGTAAAGGAAATGGTGCTTTCTGCTGTGGTGAGGAGGAATCGCAGAGGTGCTATTCCAGAAGGAGAGGCTATGCTAGTTGTGGAGAGTGGGGCCGAGTGTAAGGCTGTGCTTCATTGCTATGGCGAAAGTAGTGGGTAGGAGTTGTCTCTCTGCCTCCCCCACCTCTCTTTACCTTACTGTATAGCATGCAGTTTTGAAACTCTGATACAGATCATTTTTCCCCCATGGAAGATCAGGAAATATGGGCTTCCAGTCCAGGCTTTAACACTACTCATCCATGAGACCTTGGATTAGTCATTCCAGCACTAGAGTAAAAACTTTAGACTTCCTCAACTCTGGACAGATAATGGTTTCCCCCTCACTCCCGGTAGGTATTTCAAAATAACAATTTTCAGCCACGTATATGTCCCAGCAAGTTCTGATTTTTTTTTTTTTTTTTTTACATAGCACTAATTTTGATATCTTTAAACAAATCAACATTTAAAATTTTTTTTTTTTTTTTTTTTTTTTCCATTTTAGTTCCGTGCTTTCTTAATGCCCAGTTGAAAGGGCATGCTTAGTTACTTGGATTATCAAGCAGTGATAAGTCCCACTTTCTGGGTCTCACTTTTCTCTTCTATGCAATAAAAGTGTTAGGAAGAAATCCAAAATCTCCTCCAGCTTAAATTTCTATAATTTTGTAACCTCAAATACCTATTTTCTATCTACCTTTATCATCACTATCTTGGCATTTTGGTGTTTTCAAATATGAGTGGAAAAACAATGTTACATTTACGTCTCTCTTTAATTCCACAAACCTATGAAAAGGTATATCTAAATCTCAGTGAAAATATAGGGCATCTGGGTCAAAATGAAAGAATAATTTTGTCTCTTTTTATACCAAAAGTTTAATGAAGGCTGTACGTCTAAGTACGAGACAATCATCAGCAAAGTGACTTACTGGTGAAAAGCATTTTAGAATAAAGGCAAAGCCATTGTGGAAAGGGTCAAAGTTATGACTGATGTGGAATCCATAATACCTGCCAATAATTTAGGGTGCAGAGGTTCCCCTCAACCCTTCTAGGTTTTCTCTTTCCTGTTCATTCCTTCGTTTATTTGTGATTCACATTTCTCTGTTTTATAAGGTAAGTCTACCTCTGATATTTTATACGACTTCTCTCAGCTCTCACGGTCACCTCCGTGAGAGGTGCCACCGCCCTGTGCCTTTTCACCTCTGTCCTGAGTGAACAAATTGCTCTGGTTCACACGCCTTCTCTGGGAGGAGTGTGGCTGCAAGGGCTGGGGCTCTCCACAAGCCTGGCTGGGGTCTGCCTTTCAGATGGGAGCTGTTCACTATTTGCTGGAAGGTTTCTAGAACAGATGTTGCAAGGCACACAAGCAAGCACACGCTCCCGGAGCACGCTGCGCCAGGCACGCACACACTCACCAGTACAATCTCAGGAGAGCTGCTGCCGGGGTGATGGAGGGAGAGCGCTCTGAGGGGCAAGGGCTGCTCCGAAGCCCTGCTAATGTCTCTGTGTGGCCATGCTGTATTTTCAGCTTGTCATCATGGCCGGGACTGTGCTGCTTGCCTACTACTTCGAATGCACTGACACTTTTCAGGTGCATATCCAAGGATTCTTCTGTCAGGATGGAGACTTAATGAAGCCTTACCCAGGAACAGAGGAAGAAAGCTTCATCACCCCTCTGGTGCTCTACTGTGTGCTGGCTGCCACCCCCACTGCTATTGTAAGTACAGATCCAGACTTCCTTCTTTATTGTCAGATACCCTCAAGAATATTTCCTGTCTGCTCTTTCCCTTCTCCTCCTGGGCATTCACTGGCAGCCTTATCAGTGGTATCTTGGTTCAGCCAAAACAGAGCATAGGAGCTCTGAATAAAAATTTATTCAAGTAGGTCTTGTCCTTTATAGGTGGCTTTTGCTTTCTCAGTATCTGAATTTTAAAAAATATATATATTTTAAAAGCACAAGTGAATGTTATAAATCTACAGGTATAATTAGCTAATAGCTACTGTGCTCTTTAAAAAGTATGTTGTAGGCTGTGTGTATGTAAGTGCTGGCAATGACAGAAGGATTCAGATCGGAGGAGAAGACCCCCAGGCCAGGATCTCCTGCTGTTCTGATTGAACTTCCAGAGAGGCCAGAGATGAGAAAAATTAGTTGACCCCAAGAATGTGATTTATTCTTGATGGCTCTGGGTCTGTTCACATTCTATTACATTCATGAAGTACACCGCTACCTTTGTTTATTTCATTTTCTCTTTCATCAGGCAAAAAGATTGGCCAGACAACCTCTAGAGAAAGGGCTTAACATAAAGTTTATAGATCTGTGTTTTTTGGCAAAGTATTTAACACTTAATGCAGTTTAAACCTCCCCCACCCCCCAATTTTTTTTACATTAACGTAAATGTTGCTTTGTCTAAATATGTTACAATGTCAGATTAGTTATGATGTAATCAGTTCCTGGTCCCCCTTTTCCCTTCTAGAAGTCGTCTCCCCCAGCTCTCCCCTCATTTAGGGGCAGTAATAGTGAGACCAGGATGCTAAGGAACACCCTTACTGCTCAGATGTCTACTTCAACTGTTATTTTCTGTTTTGCTTGCTTTAAAATGAGAAAAATAGAACTTTGAAGAGAAATAATGTGGCCATAACTTCCTTTGGATCATTGATCCCTGGCTCAATAAAGCTTCTCTCCTGAGTGATAAAGGGGACTGTCACACTGCTGTAGGGATTAAGGCCAGCATTGAAAAGCTCAGCATAATGTATCAGAGTGGTTAAAGACACAGGCTTTGCAGCCCAGCAGACCTGGATCCATATCCTTTGGCAACACTCCTTCCTGTACAAGATGAGGACAATTGGCTGCTTATTTCATGAGTTGTCGTGAAGCATAGAAATGACTTAGCAAAGTGCCTGGCCTGTGCTCCGGAGCAGGAAATCAAAAAACCTGACTGGAGGTGGTGCCTGTGGCTCAGTGAGTAGGGGACCCGGTTCGAACCTGGCCAAACTGCAAAAAAAGCAAAATATCTGGGCATTGTGGTAGGTGCCTGTAGTCCCAGCTACTTGGGAGACTGAGGCAAGAGAATCGCCTAAGCCCAAGAGCTGGAGGTTGCTGTGAGCTGTGACAGCATGGCACTCTACCAAGGGTGACAAAGCAAGACTTTGTCTCTAAAAAAAATTATTTAAAAAACCTGGCTGGAAACTGTTCTTGGGCCACCTTCAGGCCCACAGACTAGCTTCTTTCATCTGAAAAGAAGGAGTTCCCACGGTGACCCCTCCTGTTGGGTTTTAGAGTGATCTCTACTCCCCAGATAAAACCAGGATTCTGTGTGGATGGTTTGATGCTGGCTCTACCTGAAGGCAGTAGGTTTAGGCTGGAATCAAATTCTGGTTCCATCCTGTCTCATGAGCAGATCATTTTCCTGTGTACTCAGACCCTCATCCCTATTATCTTCTCTCCCCCAGATCCAGGAAATATTTTTATTTGCCTAGGTCCTTCTAGAATTACTTTTCATAAATATGAAGTTTTAGTGAAAACTCTAGGAAAAAAGAGTAATAAAAATTATGCAAGCAGAAAATTAGAATCAGAAAATAGAATTGATAAATAAAATCAGAAGTTAATTTTTTGGCTAGTCTAAGAAAAGCAGAAGTAAAAAAGTTAAGAATATATAAAAATATAATGTAGACTTTGAAAGATTTAAATTGTGTGCCAATAAATGCTGAACACCTCAAAATTGATACTCTATGAAAAAGACATAGCAAATAAGAATAGAATAACATTTTAAACGTGCCTAAAATTCATTGTAAAAAAAATAGAGCAAGTTCCTTCAAACTTGAGGAATTAAAAAATCCCAAACTATATAAAATTTTCCAGAGCCCAAAATAAATGTAAAACTTTTCAAAACAAGAAAATTATGTGTTTCAAACACTTAGAAATTAAGTACCCACAGAAGTACCCTTGATTAGTAACAACAATCTCACTTAGGAATGTTGATATAAGCATATAAAAAAGGATTAGATTTGTCTACCTAAAAATGTTTCAGCCAAAAGACTGCAAAATGAGACTCAAGTGTTAAACATCTTTCCTACTTACAAAGATGAACTTTTCAAACCTGAGAAGAATAGACAATTAACAATACTATCAATAGCCTGTGTGCAAATAAACATTTAAAAGAACAGAAAACTGGCACGTGTTTTAAAGGAGCATAGTCCATGCTGTTGAAGGTACAGAAACTGTCAAAGATGTATTAGAACTTTGTAAACTTCCAACCAGTCATTAACTTCAGTCCCTGGATTTATGTTAAGAAAATAATCAACGTTTTATACAAATACAATTTGTGTATAGGGACATTCATGTCAGCAATAGTTTTATTAGTAAAAAATGTGGAACTGGCTAAATATACAATACTGGAAAATATGGGCCAGTTACATTTTTTAAACACCTTAAGTGGTGATAGAACATGTTTGTATATAGTTGTGGGTAAAATCTTTTTCTCATCTATAAGAGAATGTGAACTTCTCTTAATTTTCTGGCTTTGTTTCTCAAGGAAAGGAAAAAAGGTGATATCAACTATGTCATTAGGCAAAATTGGCTCCTAATTGGTGAATGGTATCTCTTCTCAGAGAACAGTTTGTGGTCTCTGTGGACCTGAGCTTTATGCCTCTGGGACACCACTGCCAGGACACCTAGGAAGAGAAGCAGTTACATCTGTCCTGCTGGCAGGCTGTTTCTTTCCATGTGGACCAGCACCAAATGGAGCCTGTGGTTGTCTGTGGGTCTAAATATTTAATACAACCTAAGGAGACACCTGTGCAAATAAAATCCCAAATTTATAATTATATAAAAAGAATAGAAAGGAACATTTCCGAGTGTTATCTCTGAATGCTCCTGTGAGTTAAATATTTCTCCCTGATTTCCTATTTTTAAACAGAAAGATTTCTAAATAAATTTAAATAAATAAATCTAAATGAATTTTATACTGCAGTTCTTTTGGTAATAATAATGAAATGATGAAACTTTTAATAAAACTTGAAAATGGCAATGCTAATGGAAACACACACAGCAAAAATAGAAAAAACTTGATAATTTTCTCTGTTGGCAAAAGGGTAAGTCGTCTTTCATTCTCAGTAAGATTTCCAGCAGAAATTCTCCAGGCTACAGCTTTTGATCACCTCTCTTCTATTGATTTATTTTCCCCAAATGACACACATATGCTCTAGTGGGCAAGCCCCGAGGATATGGACAGTGGACTGAACACTGAACCTAGAGTCCTACTCCAGCTCTCAATTATGAGACCCTGGTTCAGCCTTTCCATTTCTCTGCTTCTCTGGGGGAAAAATATGACCAATACTGACAAGCTCCCCAAATTTCCATAAATGATGGTAAGAATAACATATTTAACTTATATTCTGCAGGCGTGGCCTGCCTTATCCTCACAACAGCCCAGTGGAATAGAAAATCCAAAGGCCATAGAGAAAGCATGTGGTCCAATTCCATTCATTGTGAGTTGAGAACAGAGGTTAGCTGATTTGCTGAAGGATCTTGCTAATTCTGCATGATTACACAAATAGCTACACATTTGGTTCCACTTACTTTCCTCACATAGGAGGGGCATTGCTAGGACCCAGGCTGATTACAGCTGATGGGTTACTGCAGCCCTGCTGCTTGATCTTCCCCCCAAACACAAGTGAGGGGCAGCAGAACTCCTCTGACGCTTGGGGAAATTTCTCGGGAGAATGGAGCTGTGTTCACTTCTTCGGCCCCATCCTGGTGAGGTCTGACTCGTCCCAGGGCAACCTTTGTTGGGTCACCGATCCCACATGTGCCTGTCAGCACATACCCTTGCTTCCGAGTGTGCGTCCTCATGATGCAGTCACCTTTTCTCAGGTGTGATCTGATGAGAGGCAGGGTATCACTCTCAGCTCTGCCCCAGTAATCATATGCCCCTTGCTAAGTTATATTCCCTCTGTGGGTTTAGATTCCTCATCTCGATGTAAAAAAGGAAAAAAAAAAAAGGAGGGGACGAGTCAGGCTAAATGATTCCTAAGATCCTGCCGGTTCTCAGTCTCCATGAGAACTCAAAAGGAACACTATAAGTGGAAGGCTGGGAATGTCAAGGGGAAGTCAGGACTTTCTCATCAGAGTTCCGTTTGGCATCTTTCTGGTTGGTCGAGTGTTTCACAGAATTGCATGGCGTTTGAAGTATAATGAAGTCAGGACTTCTTTTGGGGTGATTTATGTGACACTAACTAAAAACTAGTTTCAAAAAATTGACTCATTGTGGACTTGTCCTTGTTTTTTTTTTTTGTTCATCCTCAAGCACATTAACCATGAAGGAACCTCGCACCCTAGACTGCTGTGTATTTCTGCAGATGGGCACTAGCAAGCCCATTCATAACTGCAGAGACACCTAAGAAAGGCGGAAGGGAGAAGACTGCAGTGCGTTTGACCTGTCATTTCCTATTTCTCCTTTTGTGCTTTGCTGTCAGAAAAGATCAGTGTCATGTTGAGATAAGGCCACATGGGATAAACTGCAAAGGGCCAAAGCCATTGCTGTCCCAGATCTTTAGGAAAGGTTAGAACATGGGGAATTTACTGCGTCGGGAGCCATTTAGCTAAAAGTAGTGGCTTGCAGTGTATGTTCTGACCACCTGGAAACGCTGGCTAACTACTGCCTCCAGCCTTCTGAATAAACCCATATGCTCAAAGTCAAAGGAAGAGAGACTGTTCAGATAAGAGGATTTACTCAGCAGAGAATCTGATTTACCCTTATTTTATCTTAGCCCCGGTGGCATAAGGCATGAGAAAATGGCTATTAAACCTTTTTTCTTGGCCTTACAATGAAGTGACAGAGAAGTATTTAGTATTGAAGTAGCAGAACATTTGATTCCCAGCTCAAGAACTGAAATAGCTTGCAGTTTGCATGCAAGTGTGCACGCTTGCATATACAAGGCTCGGCTAGAATTTCCTAGGAGAGGAAGAGACAAACACAGTTTAATAGAAAGGCACAATTTGGAGAAAATTGTGAATCTTCATTTGAGGGTTTCTGAGCCTCAAGCTCTTCCAGCAAATGTAAAAGCCCAGTACAGATGACAAAGTGGGCTCTCACTGATACAAGAATGCAAGTCTGTTAGCTAGCTGAGGAAGGCAGCTGCCAAACCAAGGAGACATTGGAGGGCCTTGTGTGCCTCATGATCGGCCTCTTCCAGGCACCAAACAATCTTATCTGTTGAAACTCCTTTCAACATTTTATAATTCCACAGCTTTTCCCTTTTGCTTCATTATCACATAACTTCCTTTTTAAAAAAAAAAAGAAAAATTTCCCATGACATTTTCTTTGTTGCTAATATACATAGGCTTTACAATTTACACTTTTCATGGACAGATAGATATCCCCATTAATTTTTGTAGATTTAAAAAAGAACACCTAAAGGAAAAATCCATTTCCCAGTTTCTGTCCATATTGCAGGTGAGTGCTCCAAATCTCTATTAGAGACTGTTTTCCCCTAATAGCGTTACACCTTCAAGAAACCCCTTCTACTGATTGGTGACCAGATGATGGTGTTAAAGAGCTTGAAATTTTGAATCTTGAAAAGAATATTTTTTGCCTAAAAATATGCAATTGTCACTTTACTTGGTGATGCATTTTATTTTTTACTGAGAGGTATTTTAGCTAAATCATGTCAAATGCCCATTTATTTTGTATCCACTGTCTGAGGATGGGGGGAAGGAAAAAGAAAACACTATGCTTGGAAATGTATAATGCTACCTTGGTCTATATTTTACATCAAATTTCAACTAACATTAGGTGGGTTGGTGATTTCAACTAACACCTGCATAAGCAAGTGTCCAGAGCTGAATTCCATCATTTATACCTATGATAAAGCAAAAAAGAGCTATTAAAGCACTCAAAGCTTACCACCTAAGGGGACCAGAACCTCTCTACGGGATCTGGGCAACAGACTAGACTTATCAGGAAAGATTAAACCAGAGTATGAAGACATTTGTAGTTAGGGCTGGCAGCAGTCTGTATGGTAGAGCATGCCTGTAATCCCAGCACTTTGGGAGGCTAAGGCAGAAAGATTGCTTGAGGCCAGGAGTTTAAGATCAGCCTGGGCAATGTGGTGAGACCTCATCATTACAAAAAACTTAACAAGTAGACACATGCGGTGGAGCACACTCCACTCTAGCTACTCAGGGGACCGAGGCAGGAGAATCACCTGAACCTAGTAGGTTGAGTAGTGAGCTGTGATGATGCCACTGTTCTCTAGCCTAGAGTCTCACACTCTGTTGTCTAAAAAAACAGAACAAACAAAAAACAATCACACCTGGTAAGGGATGGTTACACCATATTTCCTTACTCTAGAACTAAGCATGATGATTTCTTTCTCCCACTTCTATACACATCCTTACCTGGATAATCAGTAAGTGAAGTCAACAAGCATTCATTGAACATTTTTGGATGCTTTTACATACATTTTTTAATCCTCTTGACTACTACCTGATGTCGTTACCCTCAAGTTTAAATCACTAAAAAAGGAAAAACTGAGGCTTGAAAAGTTTAAATTAGGCTGTTTCCACATTTTGGCAATTGTAAATTGATTCAAGATTGTGTAGGTTATCTATTTGCTTTGGTTGTTGTCTCCTTAGCCATACAGAAGCTTTTATATATAAGCCCTATTTGTTTATTTTTGTTGTTGCAATTGCCAGGGAAGTTTTCTTTATGAAGTCTTTCCCTAAGCCAATATCTTCCAGTGTTTTTCCTATACCTTCTTTGATGATTTTTATTGTTTCATACCTTAAATTTAAGTCCTTTATCTATCTTGAATCAATTTTTGTGAGTGGAGAAAGGTATGGGTCCAGCTTCAGTCTTTTACATATGGATATCCAGTTCTCCCAGCACCATTTATTAAATAGGGAGTCTTTCTCCCAAGGTATGTTCTTGTTTGATTTATCAAAGATTAGGTGGTTGTAAGATGTTAGTTTCATTTCCTAGTCTTCTATGTGGAAACAGCCTAAATGGCCACCAACCCAGCAATGAATTAGCAAGCTGTGGTATGTGTACACCATGGAATACTATTCAGCCTTTAAAAAAATGGAGACTTTACAGCCTTTGTATTAACCTGGATGGAAGTGGAACACATTATTCTTAGTAAAGCATCACAAGAATGGAGAGACAAGAATCCTATGTACTCAATTTTGATATGAGGACAATTAATGACAATTAAGGACACAGTGGGGGTGGGGAAAGGAAGAGCAGAGAGAAGGAATATGCCAATTTTTAATGGCAACCAATCATAACATGTTGTGAAGTTCCCCTAGAATATGAAATTATAATACATCTTTCAGAGATGAGTTTTCCTCAGATTATGTTTTGAAGTCTCAAAACTGTACTCTATTTTTTTTGTATCTATATCAGTTATTTATTACTTACCATGTCCTCTATAAGAGGAGGGATGGAGCAAGATATCAGAATAGGACTCTTCAGTGATCATAACCACAACCACCCTGAAGTATCAATTTGAACAAGTATCTATGCACAAAAACATCTTCATAAGTGCTAAAGAAATCAGATGAGAGATCACAGTAACTGATTATAGAAAAATGATAAGAAAAGACACATCTAAAGGAGTAGAAAGGAGAGTTTTACATTACTTTTATTACCCTTTCCCAACCCCAGGCATCACAGTATAGGAAGAAATATACACTTAGAGAAAAGAGAGCAGAATTTTGCCTTGGACCCCAACACTGAGCCCAATACTTGTCCTACCACAGTAAAACTCAGCACTGGGCAGGCAGACACCTAAAATCCCAGACTCCAGGCTGGTACTCACAGACTGAGCCTTGGTGTTAGGCAGGACCCTGCAACCTCAGGCCTATGAGGCAGACCCTATCTCTTGCCTGTACCACTGCCAGCCTTATGTCAGCATTGCCAGGATATAGCCAGATCTCTGGAGCAGGAAGGCTTCAGGCTACAAATCATATAAGGTGGGCTGACTGTTTAAAGACTGCTCCAGGAGGCCCTGAGCAAATAAAGGGGGTTACAGACTGGAGGTATATGACCTGAGGGGAAGGAAGGGCGGGAGGCCAGCAGACTGAAGAGGAAAATCCAGAAAGAGCCCTTCTAAAAGTAAGGTGGAGAAAAAGTCGTGGTAAGAAACATTGGCCTTCCTGCTTCAAGAGACACTTTATGATCCTATTAAATAGGACTTACCAGCTCATTTAATCATCTCCCTGGAAATTTAAATATATGAGAGAGAGGGGTCAGGATTAAAGATGGCAGCTGAGTAACAGCTTCCCTGCAACTGGGCACAGCGAGTCTGGGGAGACAGGACTCCAGGCATCTCTGGCCGGTGGGATCTGCCTATAATCATCCCTTTGGGGATACAGGGAGCCAGCAAGGGATTTCTGGACCCCAAGAGGAGGAAAAAAACAGTGGGGAACTGGCAAGTGATTGCATGTGTTCAATTGACCTAATCACCCCGGCAACCATGAGTACAAGCAGCAGGGAGACTACAAACCAGAAGGGCCTTACCTGTGAACTGCTTTGGTGTTCTTGGAATTGGCACTCAGTTGAACTGCCTTGGGGAGAGCTTGAGCAAGAGTGTGGAGAACTTCGGGCATTGTCTGGGGCCCCAGACTGAGCCACTGAGCTGGGCGCAGGAAGTCACTGGGAAAAAACTGCCCCAGCAAGCTCCGCCCTCAGGGTCCCAGAGCAAGGATTGGGCAGGACAAAGTAACCTAGTGACTGAGCAGCCTAAAGGCGGGGAGTTAGCTGCCTTACAGCCATAATCCTTAGGGGCAGAGTGAAACGGTTTTGGCACACTGGAGCCTTGGGCTCTTGCCCAGGGTAGAGTGCCGTGACGTCACAGCTCATAGCAACCTCAAACTCCTGGGTTTGGCGCCGCCCAGACCTCCATAAGAGCTGTGCAGCGACCCCCAACTGGTGACCCACACCCATTGGGCCTCTGCATTCTCTGACTAGGAACTGCAGGAGCCATGCAACCCTGTGTCCTCCCTCCTGAGTCCTCCCAGCCTCCACACTA